>JAQIXJ010004490.1:0-10730 GCA_034700185.1 Phthiracarus laevigatus | reverse complement strand
GTATTTATTTTTTGAGAATAAATTACAATTTCGTTTTTATTTTTATTAATGTTTTTAGTTGAAACATTACCGATATACTGTAGGCATTACCATAGTTAGGTTTTAAATAGATTATATCAACCAATACGGTAATACTTTACAATGTTATGGATTAGCGTTGTGACCTATTGTTTCGGAAATAAGATGTTGGCACAAATGAATATAACGTTAGTTATAGCACAAAGTTCGTTAACTATAGTCTTATATTTACCCGTTTCCCTGAAATGATCAAATATAATCTAAATACGTTATTAATATTTGAACAATGAATAAGAATTAAAAAACACTAGAGACCCGCCCAATTATTTGCCGAAAATTAACATAATGTTATCCATCCCGTATCTATCAACATACGCGACCAATTCTACACGCATTATTATTTATACAGTCCCTGTATAAATAATAACATGACTATATAGATATCCGGTACTAAAAACTGGTCATTCGGTCGGGAACCGGTAACAAAAAAGTATCAAAAGCGGAAATAGGATCCGGGAACTAAAATATATTTTTATTGCCATCAGAAAATAAAAATTTACAAAAAAAAGTTGAACTGAATATTATGAAACATTTTGAAATTTTCTTCCGAAAAACCATATACCGTATATTTTTCTTTAATAAGTTTTTTGAAGTAAGCGTTCAATGTTAAAAATATGATACTTTTGAAAATATATTTTCAGAAATATAACAATTTTTCTTCTTTACTCGTTAAATCAATATAGTAATATTTAAAAAGGCTTTTGTTGTATTTTTAATTTTTAGCTCACTTTTATAAAAAAAAGTAGAGCTTATGCTTTTGACACTGTCTGTCCTTCCACCAGTGTTTCCGAAGCCTTATATTAGTATAGCGATTTCTCTATTTCTTAAAGGGACTTTTCATTTTGCTATCTTGGCTCAAAAACTAATATTATTATTACATAATTATGCATTATTCTATTAAAAGTGAGCCCTCTATGAATGTATCGTTCTTGTGTTTGTTAAATATAGCAAAAGCTGGAACTTTTTTGGAATTATGTACATTTCCAGGACTTTTTTCTAAAACCAGCAAAACGGGAAAATCGAGAAAATAAAACCACTTTTAATTAAATGATTTTATTTAATAGAAGTTAATATATTAATTTCCCATTATGCGATCAAATCTTTATCCCTAAACATGACCACTTTACATATACAATGTATAATACAATGCCGTGTTAGCGTAATACGTGCTTCTCATTGTCATCTTACAGCAACACAATAATAGTTAATGCTATTCAATATTTAATATTCCAAAATTGAACTTTTTGAAGTTCATCATTCAATTAAAAAAGTATTGGTAATTGATTTATAATTAATTTTATCGAAATTAAAATTTTAATGGTTATTCAATCTCCCGCATTTAAAAAACTTAATTCTCTAAGTTTGAATAAATGTAAAACTGCATCATTTTAGAAAAGGACAAAGAAATTTTCATTGTTAACGGATTTATCGGTGCATGAAACTTACTAATAAGCTTACTGTAAATACAGTATAAAATAAGTACAATTAATTTTTAGACTCTCCTTAAAAACTATAGTTGCAGATAAAATATGTTCATTTTCTAAACAATATCTTGAGTTTAATTCATAAAAATCAATAAATTAAAATATATAGATAATATATTGTAAAAAATAAATATATTTCATAGTAGAAATTAAAAAATATCTACAATAGTAGACTCTAACCGATAACAATAATTGGCAATAAAGCATATAATTAATGGTTCGGTTTAAGAAGCATAACCACGTCGTAGAGCCAGTAAAAAGTGAGGTCTAAGTCTCCTTCACACAAATACGGAAGTTTAGTCCACTTAACAATTTGAAGGCCATTTGGCGTCAAAACATTGTCTCGAAATGAACACAACTGTTTCTCAAAAGTATTTCCTTCAACCGTTAAGCGCTCGCAAGCCTTATGGCCATTGTCTCTGCCATTTACTTCCACGTATTGACTAAAAGGCAAAACTAAAGCTAACAATATAAGACCGGTTTCTTGATTTAGGCAACGCTTCATATTCTGAATCATTGTCAATGGTTTATCACATCTATCGAGTAAATTAAGACAACTAATCAAATCATAACATATTCCATTTTCGTGCCACTCTTCGATATCTAGAATATTATACCCTTTCTTCAGTAATATCTTTCTCATAACCGGTGATATTTCGGTTGTATACACTTTACTGTAGTAATTGTCCATAACAGAAGTCACTTTTCCATCACCAGCTCCGAGATCTAACAAAATGCGTTCAGTGTCTGAATTGGGGTCGATATCCACTAAATAGTTGTCCATAAGTGCGTTGAACTGTTTATCGGAAAACACGAACATCGATCCGCGACCCAACAACCCATTGGCAGACGTCGATGACATGAATAAGCATAGGAGTGTTCGAGCGATCGACTGAAACAAATGTGTGAAATACGATTCAGACTTTTCGTAACACATCGACAAAAAATGTTGGGTTTGTTCGTCGCAATTCAGCTCAAGAAAGCTATTCTGCAAATCTAATGGAAGCGTTGATTTGTCGCACTGATACCACTTTCTCCGATCGAATTGTTTCAATTGATCCTCTCTTTGCATTCGTTCGTAAATGGATCGCGCGACTGATCCACGAAGTAATACGGTTTGCATTGATTTGTTGCAATACAAATGCTGTCCGCAATTGGGTTGAACGCAGTTCGGTGTCGAACATGCCATCACTAATCGCACAAATTATCGCATTTCCCTCATTAACTAAAGCGTTGATTAACTGCGTATTGAAACGTAAATTAGCGTTAAGACTCGATCACGTATTCCAATGCACAATTAAATTATCAATATTTAGCACATCGACGTAGCATAGCATTCATGCGCATTTGCGAGTCACGTTCAATCAACATATAATATGTACCATTGCTATTATAATAGAAAACTAGTAAAATCACTGCACCAGTGGTTGGATGGGGGCTTAACGGATAAACATTTTATCCAAATACAACCCTAACAAATTTTTAAGACTCCGAAAAATTTAAAACTTTGCTAATTTTTAGGTTTTAGCTGAAAAAATTGACTGTCAAACCCAATACATTTTTATGAGCGCCTTATATTTAGGCAAAACTTCAAAAATTTATTATTGTAATTACTGTGAATTAATATAATATTCGAAACATTCCTGAGGGAAAAAATTTGATAAAGTTGTGAAAATTTGGAAAAATGATCCCTTACAGACATCTGAGTCTGGGAAACACAGCGTGTTTATCATCTATGCTCTACAGTATAAAAAATGCGCATATCAAAAGTGTTTATCATAAATTGTATATATTTAAATTTTTATAAGATAGGATATTTTTTTGAAATATTATGATACCGGTAATTAGAAGCATGAATACAATGCAAGTGTTAGTAACTGTATGGTTATGTTTAAATTAAAAGAGCATAGAAAGTAAAAATATACGGTATAAATAATTTAAAATGAAAACATTCCAGTAAACTAGTGTTATTGTGGATTAGACTAGAAGACAGTTTTGTAGATTATAGTGATTTTGTTTTATATTCTCTTATCAGATTAAACATTCCTGAAATACAACTCACCAAACAGAGCGTTATCTTAAAATGTAGAATAAATGAAACCTCCCTCAGTGTATATCATAACTTGTTATTTAATTATATATTAATTACATTAACATTTATTAGAAAAACTAGATATCCTATTATTTTATTATAAAATTTGATACAAATATACTAACGTTACTTTGTTTAAATTAATTACAAAAACAAGATAAATAATTTGATATATAGATAGTTGAATTCAATCAATCAGTTCCAAAATATCTTTGTCCAAAATGATTGGGAGCCACAGAGTGAACTTCGGACGTTAAAACAGTCATTAAAGGAAACGTCTTTGCGACCACAGAAACAGCTATTAAATACGATGATAATTGAGCAAAAAAAATTAAAAATCAATCGAAACACAGTAAACAACTTACCGGTTGGTGTGCAAAATAAGTTCAATAATATAATATTAGTTTCTCTAACTCCGTGTTCCATTAATACTTTAACCGCTTTGATAACAGTGTTTCCGGTGCTCATAATCGGATACATGAGCAACACTTTTCTGGTGGAGATATCGTCCGGAAATTTGGCATAAAGTACTTTCGCCTCGTGAGTGTCTTCGTCGCTCTGAACCAATATCTTACCGATTCTAATCGATTGACAGCAATCGCGTAAACCCTTTTCCATAGCTTCACCGCTACGAACAATACTGACCCCGCAATTACCGCTTAAGTATTGAAGTCCATGATATACTTCCTCTGTGGGCGTAATTACGTCCAAATCCTTGTATGGCAATTGATTTAAGCCTTCTTCGATCACTAATCGAATCTTTAATTAAAATTTACATTTTTAAACTTATTGAAATTAAAAGTTAAAAAACAAAATTCTAAAATTTTTAAAGCCCAAACCGTGCCGATTATAAATAAACTATTATATTAATTTTATTTAATGAAATCACAATTAGATCTTAAATACAATATCATATCAATTTTGTTTGGGTTTAATTATAAGCTTATATGTTGAGGCTTATGCTGTTAACTAAAATTTTAAAATTTTTTGGTCAATAACGCATTGTAATATAATAAAATAAATACTTACGAGACGATCGGATGAAAATACAAAATCACTTCGAGATGTTGTCCTCAATAAAACATAAAACATTGAAGTTTTACTTATCTAATCAATATTAACTGTTAATTCAATAAATACTTACTTATCTCTTATAAGAGTTTGTAATTCTCTAATTTGATCATTACATGGTAATAATTTAAAGTTTAATAAATAATTATTCGTTTTATTCGCTGTCTGTTGGTATGACATTCGCGTAACTAATTTTAACAACAATTATTTACAATTTATTGAAATTTAAATATGATAATGTAAACAAATACAATTTAAGTTAAATATAATTGTAACGTTAATTCAAATTTGTAGAGATTAAAACCATAGATATTGTACTCATCCTCACACGTCTTATTGCATGTAACGTTCTGTTACTTACATTTGTTTTACATAATAAAAGAATGCAGTAATGTTACATATAAAACTTCAGTAAACATGAAACAAACCGCTTCAAACAATAAAATGAATGGGAATGATTAGCATACCTATGATGGAGGCATACACCGTATGATACACTATTGCAAAGCTAACGTGACGTCATTTATAGCGTGAAACATTTTATTAGAGGCGAAAAAAATCGTTACTTTGACGCTAAAACGCGCCAAACTATTAGTTGTTGCAGTTAAACATTTAGTTAACTAAACAATTATTTTGAATTTAGTATATTTTGTTTATTTCGAATTTTTAGTAGAATTACTAATATAACGTACCCAATAATGTCACCAAAATTACGGAAACGTAAGCGTTGCGTGAATGATAGCGATTACGAAGACATCGAAATCACGCGAAACAGTGACTATAATGTCACCATTAATAGTACGGTGGATCGCAACTCATTAAATACTTCAAGTATGGATTGCGAACGCGATAAAAATGGCGATGAAAGCGTGAATTGGGCGGATGACGCAAATGAACAGTATGTTCAACCATCGATGAGTCAATTTGGTAGAGATATGTGCGGACAAACCGCTAAAGACGTTGAAAGCGCCAAATTGAATGTGTTTCAAGTGGGAACTATTGAATCCATTACTTTAAATAACTTTATGTGCCACAACCACTTCCATCTCGATTTCGGTATATTATCTATCATTTATTTATCTAATATTCATATCATTTGAATTGTTATAAAATTGTATTGATATTTATTGCTCAATTAATGATTAGGACCGCGAATCAATTTCATTGTAGGCCGAAATGGAAGTGAGTTTGCTTTACCATACTTTATTTATTGATAGACGTTTACGATATACTGTTTACAATTCACAGGTGGAAAAAGCGCTATTCTTAACGCCATTGTGGTTGGTTTGGGCGGTCGCGCAACAACTACTAATCGCGGTAAAGGAATGGCTTCGTTCATAAAAACTGGTCAATCTCAGGCTAAAGTTATTATAAAACTTTGTAATAACAGCAAAGATTTCGGAAAGCAAGGATTTCATGAGGAAAAGTACGGCAAATCAATTACGATCGAACGAGTAATATATTCAACGGGCGCTTCTGCTTATAAAATGAAATCACACAATGGTTCGATTATATCGGATAAAAAGCAAGAATTAGATGATATCATCAGATACTTTAATATTCAAGTGGATAATCCAATTTGTATTCTCAACCAAGAAGTTAGTCGTAATTTTCTTAATACCAAAAATCCGGCCGATAAGTATAAGTTTTTTATGAAAGCCACACTTTTAGAAGACATGAAAAACGATTATAGTTTAGCGCAATCGGAGCGCGAATCATCGGTTAATATTTTACACGAAAAAGAAAAAGTGTTCAATCAAACGTCTAGTGATGTTCGGAGTCTCGGAAGAAAAGTTAAAATGTTTGAAGACTTGCAGAACCATAAAGAAAAGTTCGAGAAATTGAATAACGAAGCGCTTTGGGCTTTGGTTAACGAACGAAAGCAGAATTTGTTGAAATCAAAAAAGGAGCTCAGCGTTTATGAGAGAAAAATTGAGTCCGAATCCGTAAAGATTGAGGAATGTGACCAAATGATTGGTGATCTCGAGGCAAATAAAGATTCGATTTTCTCTGAATTAGAAAAAATCGATAGCGATTCACAAGTTTTGAAAAATAATATTAAGGAATATAGAGATAAAAGAGAAGGCATTCGCGAAAATTTGAGGAAAATTGAAAGTGAATTGAGACTAAAGAAAACTGAGTTGAATGCTGTCAACGACGATGAAAATCGTTTAGAAAAGAAAATTCGCGATTTATACCAGCAATATAGGTCTGTTCTTATTTTACATGTTTACTGCATTAATACCTTAAATCGTAATCTTTTGTTCAAAAATTTGATTATTTTTATTTAGTAATGAAAGTCATAATAATCGAAAATTGCAAATCAAGAATCTAGAGGACAATATTGCAACACATAAACAAAACGCTGATCGATTATCGAATACCAAAAATGAGTTGATGGATCAATTCTATGCATTAAATCAAGAAAAAACTAGTTTATCAGAAGATTTGCGACAAATGAAAGATAAAATAACTTTTCTCGGCAGAGATATTGGACGTTTAAGTAATGGAAAATCGGAACGATTGAGTAAATATGGTCAGAAATATTCTCAGCTTATTAAACAAATTGATGACGCATACAATAGAAGAAAGTTTAGAGTGAAACCATTGGGTCCAATCGGAGAATTTATTGAATTAAAGGATTATGAGTGTGCTCTCGCCGTTGAGGTGTGTCTGAAAAGACTTATTTTTGCGTTTTGTTGTGACAATTCAAATGACGCAAAAGTACTCAAAACCATTATGCAAAATGTATTTGGAAGCGACAAAATGCCTCCAATAATAACACGTAAATTTGTTACGCGACACAATGTCTATAACAATAGAGTTGAAAGCCAGCAATTTGATAGCTTTTTCGAATTGATGTCTATTAAAGAAGACGCGATCGCCAATTGTTTAATAGACCAGTTAGGGATCGAACAAATCCTATTTATTCCTGATTATAATGTTGCAATGAGTTTGTTAATTGATTCAGCGACTGTTCCGCGAAATTGCTATCAGGCGTACACGTCTGACGCCAGTGTTATGTATCCGCAAAAACATAATTCCGATTTTAAATGCTACGGTAATAATACGAATAAGAAAAATGCTAACCTTCTCGTTCAAAATACGGATCATTTGCTGGAAAATCTTAGAAACGAAAAAGAAGACTACGAAAATAGATATAAAGTATTAGAACAGAAGAATAATCATCATTATAAAAGGACCAATGATTTAAAAAACCAAATAAGTTCATCGGAAACCGAAATTAGAAATATTAGACATAATGTCGTTAAAATGGAAAATCAATTAAAGGTATTGCAATCGATAGGCGATGCGCCGCCCGTTGAAATTTCAACGCTCGAAGAAGACTTAAAAACTCTTAAATCAAATAAATTGGAAGTCGATAAAGAAGTGGCAATTATCAGCAGCCAAATTCAATCAATAAATAAGGAATACGAAAATGCTAAACAAAAAGAACAAGAAAATTCCAGTGAATATGATCGACTACTAAATAAAGAGAACCCAATGAAAGAGCAGTTTGAAAAAGTTCGTAACGATATAGAGCTGAAAAAACATAATCGCGAAAAATTAAAAAATCGTCTCAACGAAATTAATGATCTCAAGTATAGAGAAGACGAAAAGCTTAAGAAGTTAGAAGATGAGCTAAAACGAGACGAAATGACGGCACTCGAAAAAAGCGGTGAAGTGATCGAAACCCGTCGCGCGTCTAAGACTGTTCTCAATGAAATTCGACAATTACAGCAATTTATGGTCGAACAGGAAAATTTGGTGGGAGATAAAGACGAGATCTATGCGCAGTACGAAGAGATGAAGGATTTTTTTAGAACATGTTTAAACGAAATAAAAATTTTATCCGAACACTTGAAAAATCTTAAAGAATCGTTGGATTTGCGAAAAAAGGGTTATATCGAACTACGAGAATATTACACATCTATGACTAGCTTTTTCTTCATGGAAGCGTTAAAGCCTAAAGGATTTTCCGGTTCACTGGACATTTATCATAACGAAAAACAGGTGAACGGTGTGCTTAAAAAGGGTAAAACGCTTGAAATCAAAGTGAATCCAAAATGCGAAGAAAGCAGTCAACAGGTTTATAACGACACGCGTTCATTATCTGGCGGCGAACGATCTTACTCTACCGTAGCGTTTATATTATCGCTTTGGGAAAGTGCTACGTCTCCCTTCAAGATATTGGATGAGGTGGACGTGTTTATGGATATGGTTACCAGAAAGATTAGTCTCGACGCTATGATTGAATTCGCATCACAAAAAAGTGGTAAGCAATACGTTTTCCTGTCACCGTTGAGGCTTCAATCGCTTCCTAATGAAGAGTTGTTGAAGATATACGAGATGCCTGAACCTGAAAGACAATAACTTAATCTTTTCGCCAATTATTATGTTTGATCAATAAGCGTACATTTATTACATTTTGTAAATATAAATCCATTCTACTATTGTTTGTTCGCATGTAAAGTAATTACTTTTACATTTAAGGTAAACTTTCAAACTTTACGAATACTGTAAAAAATGTATAATAATCTAATCGATCGTAAATTGTTTTTTAAGCGCTTGTTTTAATAATATTTATACAGTTATCAATAAGTTTTACTGATACTGTTTATTAAATATTTTCATTCAATTATTTTTATTGTTAACAATATGTTTAATACATAATCATTAAACACAGTTTGCTACATAACCTTTATTGCTAGTAACGATGAGAGAGCTTGAGCTTCACAATGCTCAGCTTAAATGTCAAAACTGGAAAGAATTGAGCAGAGCTTCTAAAATAAAATGTAAAATGCACTTAAGTTTATAAGCTTGAGTTTACTAATTTACGAATAAGCTTGAGCTTGGCTGTCAGTTTAAATGTTATAAAAAATTTTTAAAATGACCCATATTAAAATCTTTCACTTTAAATTAAAAAATGCAATTAAGCTGTTTTTCAAAAGCGAAAATATTTCATAGATGTAAGCAACACTTAATGAAATTAGAAACATTTTATGGAATGATTGTCTTTATTAATTACTAACACAAGCTCAATAAGCTCGTTGGTTTAAGCTTGAGTTTGAGCTTACAAATGTTGGTGAGCTTTAAGCTTTAGAATTATATAAAATCTTTTACTTGGTCTTTATATTCAAACCTGACTCGTGAGCCTCTTCCAAAATTAAGGTTTATAAAAAGTAAACAGAAAATATAGATTAACGATTAAAAGTGTTTAATTAAGTTAGGTTTGAAATGATTTTTTGACGAATGTGCAAAATAGAAAAGTCCATAAAATTTTTAAGCCCGATTTCGACCCGTTATGTTCAAGCCCGAGTCTTATTTTTTTGAAGGTTTCAAAGCCCGGCCCGACTTCGTCCCGATAGGTGGAAACCCGACCCGATTCTATTAAATAACATATAATCAAAATTTTGTTTTATTTAATATCATCATAATTTAATCTTAAAACTAATAGTTTATCAACTTTATCAGGTTTTAATTGTGTTTTCTTATCTGTTAAATTAATTTAGCATAACTGAAATTTCGTTCTGAATTTTTGTGTATTTTAAAAATACATTATAAATAAAGTTATGAATAGAGAGTCAAAATAATAGCATTATAGCATACATAAATAGCATTAATCAGGGTGTCCTGGAGGGGGGTTACCCCCATGATTTCTCAAAAAGTTGACCTCCCCTACCTAAAAATTGAGAAATGACATCTCTATGGGGGGAAATTTTTTTTTCATGTTTTTTTGTCCGATGGCAGAAAAATTGTCGCTTAAATCAGAGTAGTTTGACCCCCCTCCCTAAAATTTTGAAAAGGCGGAAAGTAACCTCCCCCAGACCGGCACACTCAGGGACACCATGAACATTATTGATGCGCTCACTCAATCTATTGTAGGCTAAAACAAATTATTGATTTCTATTTTTAAATAAACAAAACTTGAATTTAACATTGTTTCAATAAATATTTTTAATTGTATTAAACCATTGTTATAAATAGTACTTCAGTGTTTAGGA
>JAQIXJ010004489.1:0-10731 GCA_034700185.1 Phthiracarus laevigatus | reverse complement strand
ATCTGAAAATAGACTTAGTCTATGTGCACCACGTATGCAACTTGTGAATCCCTATGCAATGTGCATGCAATATTCTGTGAGAAAACATGTAAAGACCTTATTCTTATCGCTGATAGCCTTAGTTTTATCAGATTTTTGTCACATTTTATTTAATAAGTTCAATGTGCCCTCATTGAAACAGATTATATCTTTTTCAAAGTATCCCATTACAATTCTGAGATCATGAATGCCCTATTTAATTACCCTTATTTTTAATTAGTAAGCATAAATTAGTAATAATTAATAAAGTTCATAGTATAGCTAATATGTTTGCTAAACCCATATCACTTTTAAAAAAGTGTAAGGTGATAAAACCCATATTAGAAAATATTATGTGCGAATATTTAGAAAATTTGTTGGTATTTGTCATACTTTGCTTAATCTTTCGTTAAACTCTTATTAATAAAATATTACACAATAATTCGCAAATTTACTTCTTTCTGGTAATGATTACTCTAATATTTTCGTGAAAGTTTTAATTTTTTAAAAGATGTCTCCAATTCTTATGTTAATATCGTGCGAATCAGTTTAAACATAATAAAAAGTTATACTCTTAAACCATGTTTCCATCGTCTAAAACTGCGTTTTCTATACCCCGAAATCCCAATATTTTCAACCACTCTCTCCACTATTTATTCTTAACAAATTATAATCGAAACAAACAAATATTTGAAGGCTAATTAAATGCTGGCACAAATATAGCCGTACTTTATGACAAGTAAGTTTGACGTGACGTACATGTCTGTATTAATACTGTAGTATTATAAACACGGCATCGAAAAAAAACATTGGTTTATAATATGTAAAGCGAAACACACGTCTCAGCTGATGATCGGACCATAGAGTACCGCATGACAATGGACGCGCTTATGATTGGTTGGCAATCGTTTTACGCGCTTTCCATGTTTTTTGCCACACTATTGTCGTACATTTCGCCAATCATGATAATGAGGCGCCGTTCGCAGACCCAATCGCACCACAACCACAGCGATATGGCCACGCAATCATCGATGTCGCACACGCTTTCGGCGTGCAATTGTTTCGCTGCGGGCGTATTCCTTGGCATATGTTTCCTTAATTTGGTGCCGTATTGCGAACGCGAGTTCCAGCAGCTGTTCGAGTATCTCAAGTACAGAACCGAGTTTCCCGTTGCCATGTTTACCGTGATTCTGGGCCTGTTTATGCTGTTGACGCTCGAGACTCTGGTACACAACTGTCGATCCAGATCCACGCCACCAGTGCTTCGGCTCGACGATCAAGATATTAATGTAAATTTTGATTTAACAAACGTTTATTAGTTATTTGTTTCGCTTTCGGTTTTATATTTATCGCAATTTATATATTATGCCGATTTGTTTTTGGGGAGAAAGTATATTGTTTTGTCAGTCGCCTAAATATTTAACGTATCGTATAAAATTGAAAATTTAAGAGTTTGTGGTTACTATAACAATCAAACCCATAAATATTTTTTAAACTTAAAATAATGAAATGCTATTTAAATATATTCATTTTTTTGGCAAATTTTTTTTAAAAAACACGAGCACAGGTTGATTGCAGATTTAATAGCGTTTTCACTTTATGCAAATTTGGTGAAATTAATTGCGCTGATATTTGGAATTACATAATTTTTATTACGAAAACTCTAAAGTTTGTCACCCAATTCAATCTAACGTTATATAATATTTATGATTTATTTATTTTGATGTATATATATTTTAGCAGTTAATTATTTGCATCGCCAATGATTTTTATTTTTCATTATGAAATCAAGTGAACGCAAATGTTTCTTTTCATTTTGTCAATATTTTTTTTGTTTCATTGATCGCAACCTATGATTTTAATGTTAAATTTTTATTTTTATTTATTCCTGTACTCGTAAGCCTTATCGGTTTAACACAACAGAATGAGTTTCCGTGTAAGCTTAATACGCGATACAACAAAAATATTAAATTCCTAAATTTTGCTATTCATTTGTTCACATTAAACAAAATATAATATATTATTATTATTAATTTTATGAAATATTTTTACTAATATTAAGGACTCACTACACGAAGAACAAATCCAAGAGCTGCTAGATGTGGAAAATAGAGAAAAATGCACCAGTAATGACTGCACCACTGAGAATAGCTTTAGCTCAGCTATTGATTCAAGATCTGAATTGCATAACCATAACCATATTGGCCACAGTATAGTCGAACACGTGGGCCACAGCCACGCTGTTTTGCCACAACACACCGCCAATACGTCCATGTTTTCATTTTTTGTGCTCATGTTTGCCACTAGTGTTCACTCAGTATTCGAAGGTATTAAAGCATATTTAAATCTACTGTAGTCTAAATAGTAATTTTTGATAAAAGCTTTTATAAAACAATTTTATAATATAGTAATTAAATAATACAGAATATTAAAAATAATGAAATTTAATTGCTAGAAATTAGAAAATAAATTAAAATAAAATATGCGTTTAATGCAGGTCTGGCACTCGGACTTCAAAAGGATAGTAGCAAAGCGATGCATCTATTTATCGGTATTATTTTGCACGAATGTCTTGTGGCGTTCGCGTTGGGACTGAACTCTGCGCGCTTCAACGCCACGCTAAGAGATAACGTCCGATTCGGTATGGCGTTTTCGGCTACAATTCCGTTCGGCATAGTATTAGGACTGGTGTTAGGATACGCGCCCGGACTGTTCGGCCGTTCGGTGTCGGCGTTGTTTCAGGGTCTGGCCGCTGGAACCTTCATTTACGTGACGTTTCACGAGTTAATACCCGCCGAATTTATGACCGAATGCCAGTCTGACCACAAAAGCTATGGTAAAATGAGTAAAATATTTTTACTGTTTCTAGGGTTTATGGCGATGGCTGTGATGACTGCGATCAGTGATTCTCATTAGTTAAATACGTTTTACGAATTATTAATTATTATTATACTTATCTATTTATTTTAATTTAATAGATTATACATACAATGTGTTTTTGCAAATATAAATAATATACCGTATAAATAATATATTTAACCTATTATTAAATTTAAAACTTATTTTTATTTATTAAATATTTATTTATTGATATTCGGCTAAATCTGTATAGAAATTTTATTCTCAAAATAATATAACTGTTATTATGGAGGAAAAACTGATCATTAGTTATTTTAATTTTTAACTTCAATTCATTAATAATTCGAAATTGAATTATAAAAGTATTGAATTTAGAAAATAGCATCAGAATGTAAAATAAATATTTAACTTATTTAAAAGACGTATTACGGTAACAACAATACAAAGTTTTGACTTATCCAATAATATATTCGGAACGCTTCCAATCACGGCGTCAGAGGCATCTTAGAGTAATAGAATGCTAAATTTATTCAAGAATATAGTTAATTTAATTTGTCTAGATTTAGTTTTGAAGTTTTTAAAAATTTTTAACCTTTTTATTATAATCAGAGTATACAGTATTTAACGTTAAACATATGAAACAACTGCCGGCATTTTAAAAAACATAATTACAATCAAATGTTTTTCGAATTGTTTCATAATTGGTGAATAAGAATAAATTATCAAAATAAAAAATATGGATCAAAATTCAATTATTTCGAAATTAAAATTATTTTAAATCGTTTTTTAATTTCACTCATTTAACGCTTGAACGGATACGTAGGAAGAGCTCACGTAGGAATGCGTGAAATTAAAAAATACGATTATTAGACGGCAAAAATAGGAATAAAGGCTCTATTCGCCGACTCAAAAATCATTCATAAATCAAATGTCAAAACTGATGAATTTGATTTCTTCTATTTTTATGAAATAGATTTCACAACAAGCAGACAGACATTCATGAGCATGTGAGTGATAATTCAAAAAAACGAGCTAATAATATAATAATTAAAATGCAATTAAAACGTTTGTAGCCTTAAAAAAGATTAGTGAACGTATGTGTTTTTTCTTTTTCTCTTTTGAGTTTACGCATGAATCATCAAAAAGATTATGGAGGCATAACTAAAACAACCATAAAGGTTAAAAGTTCCAACTTTCTTCATATGTCACCGAATTATAAAAATATGGGTTTAAATTAGCATCGAAAAGTAATTAAAATGTTTCTTTTTTATCTTTCTCCTATAAATAAATCCCAAATTAGAGTAATAAAAACTTTGCAGTGATGAATAAATTGATTATTAATTAACACTAAATTGTCAAGACCAAGAAAACTGCTATCAAATCTTTCGAATTTTCCTGTAAAGTTTAAAAATATAGATCATACTGTTAGAATGAGTTTGATTTACCACTTTCACTAGATTTTTTTTCGTAAAATCAGCCAAATTTTTTGAAGACTTTTTATTAAATAAAAACTTCATGAAACTAACGAATAAGGTTTTTATTAATTACTTTTGGAAAAAGTATTAATTTTATTAAAACAGTATTTTACATTTAATTTTAAAATCATATTATTCTAAATTCTTGTTTTCGCGCTGAGTTTGATATCACAATAATGATTTATAGCACTTCTACCATACAAAAACAAATATGCATTAAATTTCAAATATGAATCCTAGAATCTTGAAATAGCTTACGACATAGATCGTTGTTATAAAATCAAACGCATTGTGATGTTATCCTGTAATGAAAAGAAAAAAATTCAAAGTTAAAGAATTGCTTTTTTGTCAGCTGTTTTACTGCAAAATTAAAAATTATTTTATGGCTTAGAATTCACATTAAAATTATTTAATTTTTCTATCACTTCGTGTGCAATTTAAAAAAAATCTTAACTAAAGCATCAGTTTTAGCCTCAATATTTTTTGCTAATGCATTCACCAAGAAAAAATATTTTACCAATTAACATGATTTTAAACAGTTTTTTAGAATCATTCCACTGTTGTTATCTTCTCCGACGTGTAAATAGCGATGCGCCACTGAAACCATTAGAAATTAAAAACTCATCTGAACGGGGAAAGAAATCGAAAATCCCATTATTTTAAAATATATCTTAACGTAAGTTCGAAATGTGAGGTCAAATAATTTCAAATCTCAATGGAAAGGCTTAAAATGGATTCTAAAAAGATTTTCTAAACAAGCTATCATTCTAAATTTGAAGTGAAGGCGGACAGTAATCGAAAACAAAAATCGAAAATAACCATTGTGTAGGATATGCTATTTATAAATTTAAAGTGACATTAACATTGCTTTAGGCAATTAACGCATAATTATTTAGACGTTATTTATACGACTAATCATATTAAAACTCGGTATTCAATATATTTTATTGTAAAGTAGACCACTCTTTTTAGTATTTCAGTCACACCCGTATTTTAGAATGCAGATAATTAAATTACAGCATTATTGTAACGTAAACTTAGAAAAAAGTGTGTTTAATGAGGCTAGATATAAATTTAAATTAGCTCTCCCTCCCTCCCTCTCTCTCTCTCTCTCTCTCTCTCTCTCTCTCATCACAAAACAGATTATTTATGCGTGTTAAAAAGTAAATAAATATCATAAAAAATAATAAATCTTTTTTTCTGCATTAGTTTTCTTCGTTTAACATTAAATAGCCCCAAAACAAAAATACTTCGCAGTAAAAATTTCCTGTTTAAAGTGTTATTTGTCATTTGCCGTGTAGTTATATATATATATATAATGTTTTTAATGCTTTTATTTGTATTCATGGGTTGCAAACGAAATTATTAATTTAAATGATAAAACTTTTAATCTCAAAATAGTCGCAACAATTTTAGGTTAACCTGATTTAAAACTTCTAAACCGCTAAAGAGTAACAATTTTAATATCGTTTAGTATATATATTTAAAATAAGGAGAAAAGTTTATCGAAGCAGGAAATATGCAATTATAAATAATACTTAAGAAAGTTTAATTATTATTATTGGTTGCGGCAATTAATTAAAAAACAAAGAAGTTTGTTGTGGGCTAAAAAATTTAGGCATAAATGAATAAATTTTTGTACAACAATAACTATTGTCGATCACAAATCTAATGCCTATCCTTTCAGATAATTTAGAAATTTTTTGCTACAGGAATCTGAGCCTATATCTTTTTTTTAAATGTCTAAACTCAATGTTGGTTTGCCAATCGCCAAACCAGAAGTACACACCGATTACTTTTAGGGAAACTTGAGCCGATGGCTAATTGTGATGTCTAATGATCTTTTACTGATTGATAAGTTCCAAATGCTAGGATTATTAATGGAAGTTGAAAGTTTTGCGTGCACAATATTTGATCCCAAAATTTAATATCAAGTTTCAAAATAATAGGTTTAAGTTCGAAAATTAGATATTTTCAATCGTAATCAATATTAGTTACAATCAAACTATTTATTTTTTCCAACTTTGTTTTTATTTATACGTATTTAAATTATATATATATATGAATACAAAGAATTATTGTTTGGACAAAACAGCAAACATTTGAATCATATAATGTGAGTGCGTTAACGTGTGCATATCGAAATAGATAATCATAATTATAATGAAATGATATAGTTTTTTTGATGTCACTTGTGATTATTATTATTATTATTTTAGCAACATTTAAAACAATTGTGTTGCTACGACTATTCATTGAGCTAAAAAAATCTTATTTATAATTTTTAGTGTTTAACAAAAAAAACTTATTTCAATGCATTTGCATTTGACAACAATAAAGAATTAGTTAAGAGTAAAAACAGTTATAAAATAATTAATGAAAAACATTATATTTATGACGCTATCATCGATGAAACTTATGCTTTAGCGGCTTTAGCAGCCCTCGCGCTCTTATATGGTGCCGATAGTGATGAACCTCCGCCATACTGTTGATTCACTTGCCTAAGTACTTGACCGCCACCCGCGAGCTGTCGTCGCGGCTCACCCTTATGGACAACTGTATGAACTTCTTCGATAACTGGTCTGATCTCTTGGGTTACCCTTCTGTATGGCTGAATAATTTCGCGAACCTCTTGGATCACTGGCTTAACCACTTCGTGAATGACTCGATGCGGCTCATCCTGGAACGATGCGTGCTCTACTTGAGCCGGAGCTCCTGGTTGATGGCTCTGTTGGACGTTCACGCGAGAAGACGCCGTTCTGAAATGTACCTGAACTGGCAGCTCTTCGGGTTGCACTTCGATCACTTGCGGCTGTCCACCACTGTAGTCTTGTTGGACCAGGTTTTTGAGGTCAAATGTGCGTCTGGCGCTGATTGGTGCGTAACCTTGTTGTGCGCCGAATGAAGCCAAACCCTGGCCATAACCACCAGCTGATCCCGCTAACCGAAGATCGCCGCCTAATTGGCCAGTATATGCGGCGTTTGCGCCACACGCGAAAATTGCAATCAACACTAACTAATTTAAAAAAAAATTATTATATACAAATTGAAATTTTAAAAAATATATAACGTTCATCAATATAGCAATTTGGTTAAAAAATTTAAAGAGATTTTCTTCTATAAAAAATCGAACCAAATTAAAATTCTTATAAACAACGTATAATAATATAATTTCGTTCACTTTTCTTACTTTTAGCATTTTGATTTAAATATCAAAAAACTTTTGATGCAGTTTTTTTAAAACTTCACTCGAACTTTTAATTTGTTTTGTGCGAAACTAAATTGTTGACGAAACTAAAGCAAAAAAATAAGATAAAATAAATTTTTGTTTATAATAATATAGATAAGCTCGTTTTTTCTTCTTTGCAGACATAAACAACAATAAACAAAAGCAGCACAAAAAATAGCATCTCTATCTCTCTCACTGTTTGCTAAAATTATAAAAAAGTAGAACTTTATTTGGAACTACTGTTATTTACATACACAGATCAATGTGAGGCCACAACGATAACAAGAATAAGCGCTTTTCAAAACTACAATGAATAGGTTGCGGAGAACAAAGACTCGAAGTTGAATAACACTGAACCACCAAAAGTAGATCGCCTTATATATTGACGTATCACCAATCGAAAAACGCATCTATTGGATGATCAGGTCTCTCTCTCTCTCTCTCACTCACTCTCTAACTCGCACTTACGGTACTTTTATGCATTACTGCTAAAGTTTCACAGACCTGAAAGTGGAACACCGTTTTAAAATACTTAAAGACCACTTTTAAGCCTAAGTAGTGAGCTCTAGTTTTTATCCACACTCTTCTTTCTCTTCTTTAGTAACATTAAACTTATTAAAGCCGAGTCCTACATATATACGCTATATTATAAAGTTGCAAATAGAACAGCAGGTATTTTATGGACGTATCCATATAGTGGTCGGGTTGGGTAACTTTTTGGTCTATTTTGGTCTTTAGGTCTATAGGTTGTAGAAAACTGCGAAAGTAAGAAAGCGCTTGAGGTACTGTTCCCACTTAATTTATCTTATATTTTTATAAAAACGTTTAGGCTATGAAAGGGCTATATTTTTCTGACAAAAATATTATCTCAGCTATTATATTATCTATGTGTATAAAGTTGATAAACATCGGAAATTATTTAAATAGCAGATTAAAAGTAAAAGACAAAATTTGTGTTATTTTTCAAGGAAATGCTATAGGGGTTGATCGGTAAGAAATTAAATGACAATAATTAAAATCAAATTATTTATTAACATTAATATCGTTAAATAATCGTTTTCCGATTTTATTTTGATTTTTTCGCCGCTCATATGTTATGTGTATAACAAACCATTTGATTTAAGAAAACCTTATCATAAACATTTTGATTTGATGTGAGTTTTTAAAAAATTGAAAACTTAATGAAATATTAAACTAAGGAAACATTAGTAACTATATTAAAATTGAACTAAAAATTAATAACTTGTTTTAAAAAATAAATGAAAGGGAATAACGAGGTTAAAAATAATTCTATTTTTAAAAATTTTAAAAATGTATTTTGAACATAATAAAATATTTATGATTGATTTACTAAAAAATCATTAGATTTAAATAATAATTCTTAAAATTTTTGCGAATAAATAAGTCAATACGCTGAGTTCGTCAATCGTTTTATTTTTATTCAAATAAATGGGTTGGATAAGGTCAATGTTTAACGCATAAAATAAAAATAAAAGTAATAACCATAATGATAATCCAAATATTTTCTAATTAGTGGAAACCTGTGGAAATAATTAGGCAATAAATAAGTTGTTCAAGATCTGATAAACATCGGTAAACATGTGACCTCAACGTAACGGATAACGTTGTGGGATAGAATAATTTTCTGATGAATAATATTCTAAATTTAGAAAACAAGAAACGAAAATTTAGAGTAGAAATTTGAATTGAAAATTAGTCAAAAGTTCGGTTAGACTCATTCTCTCGTTTTAATTAAACTAAAACAGAGCTGTGCTTATCATTTTATCCTATGACCATTAACCATCGTTACCCAAGGTCTGAAGTGCTTGGGGGTATCAGATCATAAAAATCTCAATTTTTAGGTGGGGGCTCTAAAACTCATCGGATTTAAAAGACAATTGTTTTTGGCCTTCGTACTAAAATGTTTTTTATCAAACAAAAATTACTACTTTTCAATACATTCTCGAGTTTTCATGAGGGTGGTCAACTCTTCCAGAATTCTAGGGGGTCAATCCTGGGCAAGCACCCCTCCTTGGGTAACTAAGCCTATAACATGTAATATGCCCATTGAAGTTTAAGTCAAAAGAGTGTGTTACTGACCATAGTGTTACTAACGTCTCAAACATTTAAAGTTGCTTATAAACACTCATTTAGTTGCATAGCATAATTTGGCACAGCATTGATTGAAATTGGCATAGAAGTTAATAATAAAAGAATTAAATTTTAATCCAAATTTCAGCAAAAAATGTTTAATTTCTAAATTTTAATCCTTAAATATTTTAAGAAGTTTACATTATACGGAAATTCACTTTGAAAACAAATACCACACATTTATTGATAAGATTACAGTTTAGAATTTTATTAAAATTATTGTAACTGATTAGAGCCATTCCATTGCTAATATAGACTAAAAATCAGATAAACATCCTTATGCCAGACAGATGAACAGGCTAACAGACAGACGGAATGTAAGTCAAATCTAAAAGCTCATAAATCTAACAGTGACCTAAAAATATGAAAAGACTAGATTATGAAATCGTGAAAAATTAAGGGCCCGATCCAAACCCGAGCCAGAAAAACCCAAAAAAATTGGAATTTTTTAAAACCCGGATTTTGAATATAGACAATAACGTAAGGCATGATAATCGCTAATTAACGATTAGTAGGAAATATAATTTCTATTAAAAATAAATGGAGAAGTAAATATACCTGAATACGTAAATTTAAGTAAAAGATTAAATTTCCTATAAAATAACTTTAAAATGACAAAAATTCTGTTATAATTTTTGTAAAATCGTCGAATTGTAAGAATTAAATATCTCTCGAAATGTTTTATTGACTGAAAAAATTGTTGACTTTTAATTTCAATATTCGTAATAATATTTTTCGAATAAAAAATTTTAAATCATACTATCATACTATAATATTAATACAATAAGATTTCTCTGTATACCTCAGTATCATAGCAACAACTTAAGCATTTAATTCATATCGTTGTTTATATAAGTGCGTTTGCGATAGTATGCAATATATTATAAATAGGCACATTAACGCAATATTTATATATACAAAATATACGTCCAAATAATTACTTGAAATGGGTGACATTAAAATAGACAATACATTAACAAATTAACTAAATATTAATAA
>JAQIXJ010004488.1:0-10732 GCA_034700185.1 Phthiracarus laevigatus | reverse complement strand
ATAAAACAACAAACTTTGCATATTTTATTTTCCCTAATGCTGTGAATAATAAATCACAGCCCTGTGGTATCGCAGTTAAATAAAGAGAAAACCTGAATCTCTAAAGCTCTTATGTTATTAAAAATGTTCATTTCCGAAACATAGCGATTCATAGCAAAAAAAAAACTTTCTTCCATAACATTTTTCTATCGTCTTCTAAATATAACTTATATCTAATATAAATAGTTTTAGTCGATACACGATATGACAGCTCCTCTTGCTCTGTTCAAGATAATTTAAACGCAACATTTGTTATTAATATTATTGCTAGTAGTCATGGTTTTTCAAGAAATAAAGCTGGCAGGGTATAATTACTTGTCCCACATCACAATTAATGGAAAATACTCGAGTAATAATTTCTTAGACAGAAGAAAAAATAAAACATTTTATTTAATACTAAGGTTTCGAGATAATTTTTGTCAATCATAGATCACAACAAAATATACACTAAATGCGATTTTTCGGTCCTTTTAATTTTTAAAATTGTTTACATGAACATAAAATTTTTAATTGAACAAAAATTTTCTTCATTAAATAAAACGAATTTAAAAGTTAAAGGATTTTAAGACAGGTAACCCCTCACCCAAACCTTAATACCTTTGGACACACTGCTCTCATTGCACTTACTGTTTTGCGTTACATTTATTAAGAATTTTATGATTATGATATTTCACTTGTTTGGTGACAATACCAATATTTACATTAGCCATATTGTCATGTGAAATTTGATTCCACAATACATAAAAGTCTGCGTACAATATCCTAACTTTTTGTTTGTTTGTAACGATTCATTAGAGAAAAATGATACGCGACTAAAAACGTTGGCGAAACTAATAATCTTCGTTATATAACTTTTCTCTCTAATAGTTGCAAACTGATCTTTACAGAAGAAATATTGTTCTGATAGAGAGTTTCGCTGTTATGTTTTGTATTAACTTAAATCCCTGATTATTGTTTGAACAGTGTTAAGATATCAGTGAAACAAATAATGGATCGATAAAAAAATCTATTTAGCGTATCCCTTCAAAAAAAAAAATTTTTTAAACAAAATTTTTTTGTTAGCTTTTAGTGAGTTATTCTCTTCTTGTTTGGTATTTATATACATAGTTTGTTTCGAAATTTAAATTTGTTTAATGGAAATTATATGTAATATAACTTTTCGAAATGTTTTGGACGCATCACAAATCAAGCAGCGATAGGAAAAACATCGCTACAAACTTTATATAGAGATTTTGTTGAGAAAATATATTATATAGTAGAAAGTGATGAAAACAAAAGGAAATGCAATAAACCAATAATCAAATTTAAAGCAAAATTTCCATAATTTCATTCATACATAACAAAACTATAAGTTATTTGACTATATCACATAAGAGCGAGACAAATATAATAAGTCAAACTATTTAACGAGAAATGATGTTGATTTAACAGAAAAAAAGCTGGGAAATGAGTGGGGAAGTTGTCGCCCGAAGGTGAAACAAATTTAATGAAGGATCACGGGAAGCAATTACATTGAGACAGTAAACGAGTGCTACATTTAATGCCGTTATATCGTGTATGCGCGAGCGTTAATATTGTTTAGACACCGTTCTAGTTATATCCAGCCCCAGAAATATAGCACCACATTCACGGATAAATTGAAGAGAAAAAGTCAGTATCTAACTATTTTTATTTCTCTGGGAGTCAGAAAAATGCTATTCATCAATAGTCATTTCCCGCGGGAATAAGTGTTCACTACTGAAAAAAGCGATCGTACAAATGTGTTATATGTACTTATCAAGAAGTATAACATACTGTATAACTTATAAGAGAAAGAAGATGAGATGAGACGAGAGAGGATAGGAGAGCTAGAGAGGGAGAGATAGAGAGAGCGAGAGAGCGAGAGAGAGAGAGAGAGAAAGAGAAAGAGAAAGAGAAAGAGAAAGAGAGAGATTCTATACTTAATAAAAAATAAAATGGTAAACGGAAGAGTAAAAAATAAAAGGTATAAACTTTTTCAGTTCAGCGATGAAAGATTTTTATTTTTGCAATTTTAACTTAAATATAAAGAATGCAATATTCCAGTGCTATCTTTTATAATACCACATATTTTAGCATATTAAGTATATTAAATACAAATTATTTTAATGAGATTTTGCCGAATATATATATTCGTTTTGCATGGTATTCGTGCTATGTTTGTACATATCTGTTTAAACTCTGGCCTGTGAGTCATATTTTCCATCCCATGTTTTAATTTCTGAGTCCTGAACTTATATTTTACTTATAAAAAATCTGCCTTTAATATATATATTTTTATCTGATTTTGCAAAATTCAGCTATATGAGATTGAATATTCTGTGTGTCTGTCCTCTGTCCGTTCTTCCGTCTTTGCACTCTTTATATTAATTAAAGGATTTTACCGATGTATTTTACTTTATGTTAATAAAGGGATTTAAATCGTTAAAATGGTCAAAAATTAGGTAAAAATAACCATAAGTAGGTTCAAAATAGGCATAAAAACGGTCAAAAATGGCCAAAATTATGTCAAAAATCTGGTCAAAATTGACAAAAATCGGGTCAAAATAGGGCGAAATTAGGCAAAAAAGACCAAAATTCTGGTTAAATATGGAGTGGCATATGCCACTATTTGCTGTAATAAAAAGATTTAAAGATTTTCAAGCTCAAATTAGACAAAATTCGGCAAAAATAACCAAACTTGAGGTGAAAATTTTTTTAGCATCGCCTCAATTTGGCGGTATTTGAGGCATTTTAGGCTAAAAATGGTTAAAAACTCTTGTTAAATATGTAAAAATTCGGGTTAAAATGACAAAATATAATTCAAAACTCAAGTCGCATCCGCAAAAGAGGTAATAAAGTGAATTGATCTGGATTCAATTGCCATCAACAGCTATTGGCGGTAGTAGATTATAGAACACGGATTACTGTGGCATATGCCGTTTTGTAAACTGTACAACTCATACCAATTTTCTATAAAAATAATATAAAATAATAGTTGCTATGAGGACGAACTTTGCGAGCGACAGACCATATACAAAATGAAACTAACTTTACAAAGTCGGATGTTATGACCGTATTGATCTTGTAAAATAAATTTTTAGTTCTGGGAATAAAGTAAATTTTTATTTATCTAAACTTAAAGGTGGCTCGTTATCTATCTTCTCGGTATTATTAGACATTATGTTTTGGCTCACAGCTGAATAAAGTATGGACAGGTCTGCTTTCTATTACAGTACACTCGCGAGAGTCATATTTTCATTTTGACTTCACTCTCATTTCCTGGTAGCGAGCATAGCATAGAGATTTTTAAATCGAAATCTACGATCAGAGGCTATGCTGATTCTGACGTTTTTCAGCGGAGAATAACTTATTGAGGCTCAGCATATTGAGAATAGTACATTTCTACAATCTTGTCCAAAGTACGAGAGAGATAGAGAGAGCGAGAAACATATAGAAAGTGAAAGTGTTATTTCTTTAGCCTTTAGCTCTACGTGTGCTTAAGCAAAGCTTACGATCGATCCCTCTTTCGACCCAAAATTTTTTTATAGTTTTTGACGAGTTGTGTCTTTATCGCACATACATCAAAATATCTTAATATTTAATAAAAATTCTTTTCTGTGCGCACGTTTAAAATTTTTTTAATTAAACTCGGCGCGTATATGCATATATCTAATATAAAACCGAAAGAAAATTCAAAAAACACATAATTAATTGGACCCGCATATAATTCAGCTCATTCGCCGCGCATAAAATGAAATATTAAAATCAAACAAAAATTTTAATCTCAAAAATAGTTAGCAGTAGTAGTCGTGCTATTATTAACTAGTGGAATATATTTGCTCTAAAATTCCGATATAATTTATGTGAAACAACCTTATATGAAGAGTTATGTAATTATTTTAATGCGTTATTGCGCTTTCAAAATACTACACAAGTTATATACGGCATTATAGTGTAGTGAAAGCCTTGAGGGGAAAGAACATCGGAGAATATATATATATATCGTTTAAAACTTTTTGGCAACAACTTTATGCCCAAACTAGCTTATAATCAAGATTTATCCGATAATTGAATGCCAAAAAGAGTATACGAATTAGTGAAAGAGTGAGTGCACGAAAAAAAGTGTGCGTAACGATCATGAATATTCAACATTGTTCTTAAAGTTGATGAATATTCCAAATTGGTTGTTACATACATGTCTCTATTGTCGAGTGCATTAATCCGTGTAAACCTATTTGTTGGTTAGTATTAATGATTAATCATCGGCATTGTCTCGAAACCCTTAGGCATCTCCTATAATGATTGATTGCATAAGTTTTATTATTCTTTGCATGGTTTCGTCATTTTTTCGCGTTATATTCCTCCGCCAGTTCTGGCGAAAACAAAATTAGAATTACAAAGTAGCGAACTATAAAGTGCATGTCATCATAATTGTGTGCAGAAGAGCGCAACACTCTATTCGTATATACTTTGTATCAACTATTATATAATGTTTCCCCAGAGATCATCATCCCAATGATCGTTTGTGCACAACAACAGCATCCCATATCTGTCCTGAGCAAACCAAATGATCTTTGATCGTCTTTGGCCACAAGAGAAATTTGTTTTAACGCTCTGCTCTGTTCGCATCTATTTATAATGGCATTGAACCCAATTCTGATAACCAATTTTCCTCATCTTAATTTCTATTAATCAATTTATTTTTCAATAACTTATATAAAGGTTTTGCTTAATACTAGTTTCGATTTTTCTTTTACACTAATCATAATATATCTTTTTTCATTTTCCAACATTTCTCAATAAATAATCTAATTTAAAATTTATGATGGAAATTAGGCTAAATATTTCGCTTTGAATAAAATCGTGCTTTATATCATGCAAAAAGTATACATATGGTTTATTTATCACGCATAACGTAGTTAGAAGAAATTGAACCATTGAACATTCGTAATATAGCAAAAGTGTACATTGAGATTAGTTCTTAATTTTTAAAAGTTTAGGTCTCATTAGATATATCCACATTCAGTACAAAAAACTTTAGATTTATGCTCGAAATTAAGACCAATGGAAGGCATAGTATAACCCTTTAGTGGTGTGTGGAAAATTAAGTTTGGTAATGAACTATTGAATTGTCAAATTTAAATTGAATTTTAATTATCTAAAAAGTTGAATGAAAAAATAGCTTTAAAATATTCATAAATTTCAGCAATTTTTCTGAATTCTGTTAAATAAAAGAAAGCAAAAGGAAATTCATTAAAACAATAATCAAATTTAAAGCAAAAATATTATAAATTTATATATAATAAACTATAAATTATTTAATTAAAAGATAACCAAAGCATTTTAATTAATTTTTTGGAATTCTATTGTCATTTCATTTTTAGCGAAGTTGTAAATTAAGTTCAAAGCGGCATCCAAAAGGAATTTGAAGCGAAAATTTCAAAACTTTTCAATCACTCTAACACTGTACAGCATCTAAAATAATTTATAGCCGATACAAAATACAGGGTAACGTTCTAGAAATGGATGGAACCGAATACCATCTCATCACTATTTCCGCGCACAAATATTTCATTTTAAGTGAAAAAGAGAGTAATTTCGGTATGGAACCACTTTAAATGCAGAATAAAGCTTTATCTAAATTGATCATTCACACAGTTATCAACTATACATTTCAATGAATTTCAAAAGTCTCTTTTCGCCTTCCAATGTTTTATTATTTTTTTATAGTTTTCTTTTTCGAACTCTCGCATAAAATTTATCATATTTTGACAGAGATAAGTGAGATAAATGAAGATCACATTTTTTGCGCTTCATTCGCCTATTTTGCAAAAAATAGACCAAATAGTAACAGCACAGTAGTCTACTTATTCATCTGCATGAATATAACCTACAGTTAAAGAATATGCACATATGCTTTACAATATCTGCGAGCATACATGGAATGACTTTCAGCAAAAAGTGATTAATGAAGATGATCTCTACCAGTATAACAACACACTCTCCGAAAGCAGATTTTTGTGATTCGCAAGCGAATACTCTTAAAAACTCTACGATTTCACTTTAGATAAGATGATTTACATTGCTTTCGATGCAGTTTTAAATCAATGAAATTACTCGCTCGCAGACGCCTTTTGTATACTAATTATGCGTTATAATTTTTTGAAAAGGAAAATTCTAAGTATTGAAAAGATGAAGCGAGCTTTAAATGGTGTATGATATTATCATCTAATAATCTATTATCACTTTTTCATCATTAATCTTTAATTTACTAATTAGCTATCAATAAAATACTGAATAGTAAATAGTAAAAATATTAAATCTCACAACTTATAAAAAAAATTTAAATTATTCTAAATTTTGGCTCAAATTAAAAAATTGTCTTCAAAACCTACGAGTTCAAGTAATCCATTATTTTTCGTCGAAAAATTAAAAAATTTTCTTATAGTTGATGTTTACAGGTCTAGTTTTGAAAAAAAACTTAAAGAAACCCACAGACTTTGTGCGTCTGCAATATAGTATTTTTCAACGTAGAAATTTTATAAAAATTAAATAAAAACAATCCCACTGTTATTGGATTATTCCGATGTATACATTTTACAGACATAACAGTTACATAACTGTAGCATAAATGCGATTTAAAAAATTGCAAACTAAGCTGAAAAAGCTTTAGTGAATGATGACATATTTCTTTATGAATCCACTTGTTTTGTATAGAGTAGGCTATAATATTAAGCAAAAATGTCAGCAACTATGCGAAGAATTTGAAATCTACTGCACGGTATTATTTATTAAATAATATTATTCATCAAAATGAGCGCATTTTATATTAGAATAGTGTTTTGTCAAGTATGGAGTATACTCTATTTATTTAGCACTTAAATGCGAAAACTGTCATAATCATTGAATATTGAAAACTGGTATGGATTATTGGTTGGATCATGTAATGGGAGCTTGAATGTGTTTTTATAAAATTCTAATACATAACCTTATTGTACAGTTCATGAATTTTATAATGTGTTCCCAAAATTTCAGAGATCTACTTCGATACAGTAATATTTTTTAGCTCACTTTGTAAAAGTCGAGCTATTGGATTTGACATGTCCGTGTGTCTGCTACGGTGTAGACATTTGTTAAATTTTTTTAAATTTTTTAAATTTTTTCATTTTTTCAATAATTTAATTTTTTTTTATTTTTCAATTTTATATAACTTGACAACAATGTCATAAAAGTTTGTTAATGTTAATTATAACCCAAATTAATATAGTTGTAAATTTTTGAAAATTTTTTTAATGCATCGTTAAAAATATTATTGCAAAAGTACTTTAGAGAGTGTTTATTGAAATCTGGCTCAGTAGTGATTCAGACTTCAGAGAGTGAACATCAACTTTTTAAGAGAATGTTAACAAATATTTCATTTTATACAGACTATCGACTTTAAACATTTCAAAAATATGGATTCGAAAGAAGATAAAAAGAGGGAAAAATAGAGCAAGTGAATAGAGGAGAAAAGAGCGGTTGATGAGAGGCGCGAGAAGGAGAAAGAAACGCATCGTTGATAAATGAAAGATAAACGAATGGATGACGATTAGCGCGATAAGGAAAAAGAAAGGGATCGAGAATGTATGCAAAATAAACAGATGAATGGCGAGTGGCGGAGAAGTAAATGATTGTGAATATATGAAAGACAAACAAATGGACGTTGAGTGGCGCAACAGTTAACAAGATTGTAACTTTTTAATATTATAAACTTTAACGGTTATCGAGATTTCTAGTGACTTAGAGCGCAATTATAGAATCATCATTAAAAAAGAAAAACAATAGTTTGTGACCCCTACAATGAGTGAATACACCGGAAAAGTTTTAAAAGAAATAACTCAACTACTAAAGGGATTAATAACATTAGAAGAGCGAATGATATGTCCACGTATTCAGTTTATGCAAATTGGACCACTTAGCAGTCAGTAGTATGGTTTAAGGGGAAACGTTGTCAACGTACGGATGTGTACGTGGCCTTAAGTCTAGTCCGTAAGTCCCGTGGTCTGTATATTTTTGGTTCATTTCTTCCACTGAAGTCAAAACCAACAGTATTGTTAGTTGTAAACAAAATCGAAAGATTACGAACAATAGTTGCATTAAAATTAAAAACTATTTGAATTTTTTTATTAATATTATCCATCATTTTGTGTAGAAATTTATACTAAAATTCGCATTACGAAAATTTTTGATGGCCGACAGTTATCACGCATATCCTGTCATCTGATTTTCATATATGTTCGTGTGTGGAAAAAATTAGGAATATAAATACACGCGATTTTTTGGTGACCGACTTAGTGGTAAAGTGTGGACCATCTTCAACAATAACGCTATGACCCATTTAGAGATAAGTACATTAGCTTGAAAGGGATTAAAGCCTATGCGGATATGTGAAACTCGCTTTCGATTAGTGTTAGCAATGTTTAAATTGTTTCATACTTCATTACTAGTGATTTGTTTTGATAAATTGTTAACTTTAGAATGTTTTAAATTTACTGTGCTATCAATTTAATGTTTAACTAATCGTATGAATATTTCACAATTTCATCATATTAATCAATATTTATATTCACATTCAAGTATGCAAGCAAATCATTATTTAACTTATGAAGTGTTTAGTTATTAAAAATGCCAAAATATTTACTTTCAAATGAGAAAAGAACTGACTTAATAATATGGTGTAATCAATTAAAATCTAGTGAAAACAATTATTTAGTTAAAGTTCAGCAAAAATTTGAAGAAAAATATAAAAAGAAATCTCCAACAAAACCTAATATTATAAATAATTTTAAAAAATTTGAAAAGTTTGGAAGCGTTGAAAATCGGAAAAATAATTCTAAACCTAAAAAAACAATCATTATTGATGAAAATATTGATAAAATTAAAAATTATTTAATTGAAAAATCCGGCGAAACATCACTAAGAAAAATAGCTAATTTTACAGGAATTAGTAAAACATCGGTAAGAAGAGTTTTAAAAAACGAATTAAAACTATTCCCTTACAAAATTCAATTTGTCCAAAAAATTCCTGACAACGCTTTTATTAAAAGACTTGAATTTTGTAAATATATGTTACTAAATCAAAATGTCGATTCTGATTTTTTCAACAACATTTGGTTTAGTGATGAAAGCCATTTTCATTTAAATGGGTATATAAATAAACAAAATTGGCGCGTATGGTAGAATGAAAAACCCGAAAATTATGTAGAAAAGTCATCGCATCCTGAATATGTTACTGTTTGGTGTGCAATATCCTCTTATGGATTAATTGGACCTTATTTCTTTGAAAACAGTGCCGGTAAACGAATTATTGTGAATCAAAATAATTATCAACATATGATAACAAATTTTTTTATTCCGAATTTAAAAAATAAAATTGGTGAAAATTTAAGCACACAAATATTTGCTCAAGACGGTGCCAGTTGCCATACTTCTAACGCAACTTTAAATTTATTAAAAACTTATTTCAATGAAAATATTATTAGCAATAAACTCGATAGTTTTTGGCCACCGTATAGCCCAGATTTAAATCCGTGCGATTTTTTCTTGTGGGGATTTTTAAAAGATATTGTTTTTAAAGAAAAAATAAACGATTGCACCGAAATGAAAAACAAAATAATCAGCGCTTGTGCTACAATTGACACTGAAATGTGCAAGAAAGTTATCGGAAATTTTGCATTTAGGTTAAATTATTGTCAAGAAAAAAACGGAAAAAATTTTTCACTTTGTTTGAAAAAGTCTCCGTTGACTGATTTTAACACAAATATAGTAGTTTAAATAAAGTTTTAAGTACTTTTTCATGTGTACATATATCAAAACAGAGTTAAGCGTTATTGTTGAAGATGGTCCACACTTTAAACACTTGTATCGAAATAATTATTGTGTAAATGAAATTAATTGAAGTATATGAAAGATAAAAAGTGATAGAAACAAAAATCGCATAATATATCAATTAAAATAATAAGTAATACAGATGTAAAACGAAAAATGGAAATGTTATGTAAACGATATTTAATGTACAATTTTCATATTTAAATATTTACATATCTAGTCATAATTGATCATCTAAATTGATATGATAGCAATGTAATTAGCATTTTTGAAGTGATTTCAAGGTTTTAGGTATTTTTTCAATCGTCGATTACTTCAAAAATGTCATAAAACACTTTAAATCACAAGATGTCAAATTTTTTTATTTAACCGCTGTATTTTGTGAATAGAGGTGATTCCATTTTGGGTAATAAAGTTTGAAAATTAACAATTACTATATTAAAAATTATTTTTAATTCATAACAAATTTAAGTTAAAAGTTGGATTATATATTAAAACATTTTCATGCATATTTTGTTTGTTTTAAAAAATTTTTTAAGGTAAATATTTTTGTTTTAAACCCACTTTTTTAAGGTAGAGTCCTGTATAATATCATTTGCAAGGCAACTAAAATTAGGATTTTTTCTTTTCATATCGCACTTTCAACATTAAGAACTTCATTATAAATTAACTCCATTTTGATACTCTTTCGCTTTGTTCCTTCCTTATACGTCCCGGATCTAGTTTATGCCACGAATTTTAAAATATAATAGTAGTATAGTTTACCCCGGTTCTGGCCGAAATTCAAATATAAACCCGGTTCTGGCCGAAAGTAATATATAATAAC
>JAQIXJ010004487.1:0-10732 GCA_034700185.1 Phthiracarus laevigatus | reverse complement strand
GGGGGATGCGAGTGATGGGGTAGGTGAGTGATGGGAAAGATGAGTGATGGGGGATGCGAGTGATGGGGGATGTTAGTGATGGGGGATGCGAGTGATGGGGGATGCGAGTGATGGGGGATGCGAGTGATGGGGTAGGTGAGTGATGGGAAAGATGAGTGATGGGGGATACGAGTGATGGGGGATGTTAGTGATGGGGGATGCGAGTGATGGGGAAGTTGAGTGATGGGGGAGGTGAGTGATGGGGGAGGTGAGTGATGGGGGAGGTGAGTGATGGGGGAGGTGAGTGAAGGGGGATTCGAGTGATGGGGGAGGTGAGTTAATTGAGGTAAGTAATAGAAGATGCAAGTAATTGGGGAGGTGATGGGGAAGGTGATGGGGGAGGTGATGGAGGAGGTGATGAGGGAGGTGATGGGTGATGCGAGTGATGGGGGATGCGAGTGATGGGGGAGGTGAGTGATGAGGGAGGTGAGTGATGGGGGATATGAGTCATGGGGGATGCGAGGTATGGGGGAGTTGAATGATGGGGGAGGAGAGTATTGGGGAGTCGATTGATGGAAAAGCGATTGATGGGGGAGTCGAGTGATTGGGTAGGTGAGTGATGGGGGAGGTGAGTAATAAGGGAGGTGAGTAATGAGGGAAGGGAGTGATGGGAGAGGTGAGTTTTTAAAGTATTTACTTAGATAGCAAGAACGGGAGCAACGTGAGTATTGTAACACAAATTAATAAGTCTTATAATAAAAAGTTTTTATTTAATTAAATATTTTCATCACAAAATTTCAATTCATTAATATCCACTTGAACCAAATCCGTTTTGCCCTCTTTCAGAATAACTTAAATCTAATATTTCTATCAATTCATAGTTTGAACAATATTTTTCTAAAATTAACTGAGCAACTCTATCACCTTGTGAAACTTTATAGTCTTTATCTGAAAAGTTTGCCAATACAACAACAATGTTACCACGATAGTTATTATCTATTACACCGGCAATAACATCTATAAAATAATTAACAGCTAATCCGGATCTCCCAGCAACTCTTCCGTAGTATCCCAAAGGTAATTCCATAGAAATATCTGTTTGGATTTCTTGCTTATCCTTTGCTGGCAACAAGTAATCGTATGCGCTGTATAGATCTAAACCAGCTGAACCAACACTTGCTTTAGTAGGAAGTTTTGCATTTGTGCTAAGTCTTTTAACCAGTATAAAGTATGTATTCAATTTGATCGATTCTAAATGTAAAGACAAACACTTATCTTTTTTAATTTAAAATTTTATTAGTTACGTTTTTAAATTTTATAATGTCCAAATGCTAAAGAATTTATCCCATCTAAAACATATCTTTTATCATCTAATGGTGTAAAAATCATTTTGTTTATTTCTATTGTATTAATCTCATGCAAGTAACTTTGAATTTTATGCATGTTCGATGTATAAACTATGTTGTTAAATAAAACATTTTTATAATGATTAAATGTAACAAAGTTATCAATTATGGATTTCTGCAAACCCTTTGCTGTAAATTTATACAACTCATTGTTAAATCTTATGGCATATATTTTAGATTTTAACCCTACAAACTCATTAATTATCCGACCATTCATTACATCCTTAAGAACACCAATCTTTTTTTTATTGTCATCAGACTTTAAGCCGCTATTTTCTGGATAGTCTGAAAAATCCATTATAGTCTTAAACTTTCTTAAATCGTCAAAAATATTTTCAGTTTTTATATTATAAATTAAACTATCAGTGTCTGTGTACAATAATGATACGTTTGTTTTGTAAAATTTTTTGAAACAGTCATAATGAAAACGATACATTAACAATTTTGATAGTTCTAAGACTGTAAACCCTATAAATATTGGTTTGTCTAATAACACCGTTAACTTTTTCATTTTAATAATTGCTTTATTATTATTTAGTATATCGAATTGTTCAAACAGTGGTTTCTGTAAGTATTTGTTTGCCTGTCTTTCATTCAAAACAAGTTTAAGATTTAAATGTTTTCTTTTGTTTTCAATACTCTTACCAAATATTGAATTGTTTAGAAGTTTATATAAATTCTTCTCAAACTCATTTTTAGCTATTTTTCTCAGATCAGTATTGTAAAGAATATAAGGGGCTAAGTAACATGACTGAGTAAAACTTAATACTCTATGAACCTTTGTTAAAACCAAACCTAACCTTAAATAAAGTTTCAAGTTTCTGTAATGAATTACATAATTTTTTTTGTCAAATAAAGTTAAGTATAGTTTTTCGATTGGACTTCTTTTAAAACCGTATGACTTTAAATTATCCAAAGTAATTTGTTGGTTTCTACTTAATTCGTCGTTTTTAACTTTTCTTTTTTCAGGACATAATGGATAATCGTTGTGATCTTCATGTAAGCTAGGTGGGTATGTTAGGTCTACTTCCAAAATATAACCAACTTCGTTCTCGTCATTTATTTTACAAACGTCCAACTTGCAACATTCATCTTCATTTAACCAAACAAAATTTTTTTGAGGCAATGACTCAGATAAAGCATTTCCATATAAGTTGTTTGCTATTAAAAGTTTAACTTTAATTACGTTTAGACATTGTTAATCTTCATATCATACCATCAAAGTACATTATATAGTTCGACATAAAATTTTCATCAAAGTTTGAAAGATGTCTATTGTTGGCATAACAATATTTTTGACTGCATTGAACAGAGCCACCTCTAACACCTTTTTCAATGAATTGGTACATGTCTATATCTATGAGGAGGTCCATCTCTATGTTTGTAAACTTTAATGCCGCATCCCACGATAATCCTGGTGCTCCATAGTAATAACATGGGTCGAGTTTGTATTGAGATATAATCGTGTTTCTAAACACCGTAAATACATCCGCAAGAAGGCATGTATCCAAAATCATGTATAAATTATGATATTCTCCTAATGTCTTTATATTAAATGTATCCCAAACCATTTTAGCATGTTTATAATTATTTTTAGAAACGTTTTGAAGTTTTAAAGATGAATAAAAATGTTTCTTTTTTGGTAGACATTTTTCATCAAATCGTTTGAAGTTGTCAAAGTATTCGTATGGAAAAACTTGTTTTCTCAATAAAAGATTATAATGTTTATCAGATAATTTTCTAATTTTTGAAAATAGATATTTTGTTATAGGAAAGCTATAGTTGTCATTCTTCAAGTTATCAACAAGTTTTTCGAGAGAATCTGACATGAATTGAAACGAATCTAAAAATTTAACACTGTCCAATGTGAATGATAAATACTTTTCATATGTTTGAGGAATTATATCACACTTTTTAAAGTGCTCACTTGATAATGAACTTAATATTATGTGACTATCATATCCTTTTAAGTTATGGAAAAAAATAGGTATTTTGTTAGGCATTTTAAAGTTTAAGTTGCAGGCATTGTGGGCTGCTCCGTTAAATTTTCCAGTAAAATGGTTATGATCTCGAACTTTAAAGTCAATAAATTCGTTATTTAATGTTGAATTTAACTGTTTATCACAAATACAACATTTTTCAGCCGTATCGTATAAAAACTGCTCTTGTGATGTTAGCGGTAACATTTCTTTAACTGTTAATTGTTCTTTCAATAAAAGTTCACTTTGCTGCTTTAATAAACATAAAAATGTTTCAGCAGTGTTTTTTCCTCTGTAAGCATTATAATATATTACTTCGTTGTTATTATTAATAATAAGTATGCAAAAACCGCAAGCTTCATGTTTTTGATAACATATTGTTTTTTGCGATTTCTTAATATTTATTTTTTTCAACAAACATTCAAAATCGCTAAAAATTACAAACGGATATTTAATAGAGTTTGAGTAGTTTGTAAACTTCAATTTATTATTATCTTTATCAGGAAGTATTGTTAAAGTTGATTTAAAAGTTTCACAAACTTTGTAATGCTTTAATAACAAAGAGTTATTTTTAAAGCCTGACAAACAATTAGAACAAAAGTGATGATAAGTTGAGTTAAATGAACCGATTAATCGATTAAAATTTTTAATATAGTAATAGTGGGTATTAATTAATAAAAGGTTTATTGTTTTTTGCGCTTTTCTTTTGGAAATTTTTAAAGGTACTACTTTTCCTTCTTTATCTGTAATAGTTGACCACCCGTAAACATTTATTCTAATACTTAACTTCTGATTTTCTTTTTCAAACTTAGATATTTGTGATAAAGCAACTGGATAAGTTATTGATTTAGTATTTATTAGTTTCTCAAATTTTGCATAAGAAGATATCTTAGATGCATTGTATCGTTTTTCTACTGGAAACAACGATGCAATAACACACCATAAAAAACACTTGTTATCTTTATTTTTGATATTTATGATAGCTTTCTTATTTTTTAACTTCAATGGAAGTATACCATAACAACCACCATAAACATTTTTGTATTCGGCAATTCTTATATCAAGACGGTCGATGCTATCAATAACCCAATTTGAACCTCTTTCTTGATATGTCTCAATGTTAGATTCAATTTCACTGCTGACCTTGAATAATAAGTTTTTTGAAAACTTATATGATAAAATTATATTTTTAGTGCAAAAAAAACCAATTTGATAACTTCTTATGCTTCCTTCTTCTTTATAAAAGGTTACTTGTACGCAAAACTGAACTTTAATAGAGTCCATTTTTTTTAAACATTGAACTAATAAATTGCTAATGTCACTTCTATAAAATGAAAAGAATTCATCACAATTGATAAATTTTTTGTTTGATTTCAACTCATATTGTTGCAGAAATGAGTTGAATGCACGTTTTGAAAGTTTAAAACTAGATGAACTTTCTAGCTGTGGTAATCTATCGTATAAACCAAACCCAATTTGCTGAACACAGTTCATCATATGTTTTCTAACAGAGTTTATATGGTTGTACGGTTTAGAACAAACCGTACAGTAAAAGTTTTTATTGTTCGAGCTGCAGTTTTTTATATGCCAACAGAATATATTGGAAGAGTCAAACTCTTTATAGCATAAAGGACACTTTATTAGAATTTTTGATTCTCCACACCTATGTAGATTATGAAGAATCTTAGAAGTCGAACTAAATTCACAATTCTCGCATTTGATAAGTTTGTTTTTTGCTAAAAAAGTAAAAACGATTTTAGATACAAGCTAAACTTTATTAACACCACAATTATGTGCACATCAAAATTTTACAGATTTTATTTTTCTTTAAAACATTTTTTTATGTGGGTTAAACCGGATATAACATGATCAATAATATCAGGGGAAAATCTAAATTTCCACTTGCTTATCGTAATTTTATTTGTTCCCGAATCTTTCCAAAATTTGAAAAAAACAACATTTTTACCTGACTTGCCCAAACCATCTCTCGAAGAACATTGTATTTTATTAGTAACCACATCTTCTTCAGCTTCTCCTTCACCTAATACTACTTCAAACTCTGTAAAAAATAATATAAGTGAACACAAACATTTTTTTAAAATATTATATTTACCTTTTTTAACTTTTTTATTTTTCTTAATAACGTTATTTGGTTTTCTTTTTCTTGATGTACTTGGTTTCATGATTTCAGATGCTGAGTCTTCATCACTTTCACTCGAATCTACTTCGTCACTTTCATTGATGTCTTTTACTTGACGTTTCATAAAACTGTCAATTGCGTTTACTTTTCTTCCCATAGTTTATCAAGACTCAAAAATATTTAACAAACTTGAAATACAGCAAATGAATAAATGAGATGTGATGAATGAACCTTTTATATCATTTATCTTTCATTATAAACTTTACTATTGGGTGGATATTTTTAACCAACACTTATTCTTAGTTATAACATGTTTTGCACTTAAAATTTGCTTTTAACACCTTTTATGGAGTTGACCTAAATATAATTGAGTATTTTTATTATTAAAACTATTTGAAAAATAGAATATAAACTTTAACACTTGAGTTTAGAAAATTAAAAATAGAATAACATCAGAACACTAGATTCTTATTTAGTAATTGTAAACTTTCATGGCTAAATATGGTTAGTTATAAGTTTATTGGCAACTTTATTAAGAGTCAATAATAAATTTAATTGAGTCTCAACAATTTAACAGAGTATAAAAACATGAGAAAATGTTTATTTGATTTTAAATGTCTACCAAAATTAAAAGCGGACTGTTTTACGTTTTGAAGTATTTATATAGATGTATTCTTTCATTATTCTGTTTAGTAACACGTAAAAAATCAAAAGTTATTATTTCAATTGAAGGCAATGTTGGAGCTGGCAAGACAAGTTTTATTAATCAGTTTAAAAAGTATTGTGATCGTAATAAATTTGAATGTGAAGTCCTATTAGAACCAATCCATCTTTGGACTAATGCTGAAAATTGCCAAATTAATGTTTTAAAAATGTTTTATGAGAATCCTTTAGAAAATAGTTATTTGTTTCAAAATTATGTACAACTTACTTTATTTGAGCAGATTATGTTATTAAAAAACTCAACTAAAAGATTGGTAATTATTGAGCGCTCATTACATTCATCTTATCATGTATTCACAAAACATCTCTTTCAGAAAAGTTATTTAGACAAAGTGAAATTTAAAATATTAAAAAAATGGTTTAATTTGTTAATAATGCAAGATTGTTATAATATAAATTTTATCATATATTTGCAAACAACACCTGAGACAGCTTTTCGAAGAACTCAAAAAAGACGACGGATAGAAGAAAACAGTTTGACTTTGGAATATTTAGAACAAGTTGATATTCTATATAAAGAATGGATAAAATCTTTGTTTTTAAAAAACTCTGTTAAGGTAATCATTATAAATAATAATAACGACTTATTGAATGTAAATTTTAACGATTTTTATTCACAAATATTAAGTTGTTGCAGACATTAAAATTTAATAACATTATATACTCAATTCTTCAAAACCTTAAAGTATTTCAAGTATATCAAATTCTAATTATTACAATAAAAACTATTTAAAATCTTAATAATATCACAAGATAATTACTAAACAATTTTTTGTTTAAAAGTTAAAGTGTTAGAAAGTTTAGCAAAATTTTATTAGATGCTATAACATAGCAGCATAAGCTTGAAAGTGAAGAAGGATTGTTATCTTGTATAGGTCTGCAAATTCTCTGTGAGTATTTCAATCTTCTATAGTAATTTCTTATTTTAAATTTAATTTTGGCTTCATCATTTTCATTTTTATTTTTTATACAATAAAAATCTCGTAATCTGTTGCTAAAATCATATGACAAAATTTGATTTTGCATTATAGAATCAACTATCCAATAATTGGATAAAAGTTGAAAATTTAAGTCATCAAAGTAAAGAATCTGTTTACAAATGGTAAAATCGAAAGTATCTACAACTGAAACAAAGAAAAGAAACTTTTTTGCTTGTTTCTCTATATAATTGTTACAATTATTAACTAAACTCATATTTGAGTTAATAGGAGATAATACAATTAAGTTAAGTTCACAGTAGTAAGAGAGAGAACCCGTATTAATAATTATTTGGTTGTTTAAAATTAATCTCATGCCAAAGTCGATACAATATCTAACTCCGTAATAAATGTTTGAAACAGACATAAGTTCTGAATAGAAGAGGTCTTCTTCTGTTTCTTCATCTGTTTCAATATCTGACGATTCGAAATCAGAGTCAAAAAAGCCATTCTTCATTCCATACTCCATCTTATATGACGTATAATCATTATTACTCCTAACAATCTGACCCAACTTTGATCTGAATTTCAACAAAAAATTTTTAACATTGAAACTGAAATAATCTTTTGTATAAATGTAAATGTCAATATCTGCAAAGTCTTTAGTTTGACCAGCTAAATATGGAATAAATCCTCCAGCAACAAACCATATTGTGTGTTTACCATCTAAAAAAGCTAACTTTTTTGATGCTAAGGTTTGTTGCAAAGAACGAAGAATTAGAAAGTTCCCTATGTTTCTTTCGATTTCAGTATCAATATATTGATATTGTTTCACATCGCAAATAAGTCTAGTTGTATAATCGTTAACAACTGTTTGTCTTTTTAAAAACGTTGAAAAAAAACAATGGTAATAAGTATATTTTGGATAAACAAAACTTTTAGAAACATATGCCATTATATACACTGAGTAGTTGTATCTGTAAATGTGAAAAAATAAAAAATAATATATTATGCATTACACGGTATACCAAATTTTGTAAATTATTATTTTGACAATTTAAAATAAAAGAACAAAACGTAAAAATAGTTCTTTAAAGAAAATGAAAATTTTTAAAGCTTTTAAGTTAAAAATTAATTTGTATTGCTTGACACTTTTATTTTTAAAATCAATTTTTGTATTTTTTGAGCATTAAAACAATAATTTAATTGTAATTAAAAACTCATCAATAATTAAATACAATCCTAAATGTAGACTATTTATGCTAAAGAAATAAACATTATAATTTATTGCTAACAAAACTTATGTCAATATTATTTCAGAGCTTTAAACACTTAATCATAATAATTTTATTATGCATGAACAAATTTTACTTGTTTTGAAATTGTTTCATTTTTTAATTAACTTATATCTATTTTTTTTTTGTTTTTAATTCGTTTAAAACATGCATCGATTTTAAGATTAGTTGGCACAGCAGTCTGTTTTGCCTTTTTATTCAATTTCTTTGACATGTCAAACTTATTTTCAAACTTATTCAACCGTTCGTCGAATACTTTAATTTGCTTGTCGACAATTTTTGAATATTCTAAATCGAAATCATTTTCATTTTCCATATTTCTTGTTGATGTATTTAATTTACTGTTGCTTATTTACTAAAAACAGTTAATAAATTTTAAGCTTAAGTATAATTGTATTCAAATTGTATTAATACTGACATTTTGCGGTAAGCGTTAAATAAGCATTTAAGTAAATATTAAATAAAACAATATAAACTATCATATATAAAGATTCACTTAAAAATTAAACAAAAACTATGATTTAATTTATGTTTTCATTTCATGTTGGCATTAAAGTCTAACTATATACTTGTAACCGCAGTTTTGTCAAGTATATGACAGTTTAAGTTTGAATAACATTTAAATAGACTTTAAACTATAAAACAAACGTTAAAACATTGCTGCCAGTATTAATTGGCTTCTTTCCATTCAATATTTTTTCAACGAACACAAAACGAAAAGTTATTAAATGAGTTAATATATTTTATTAAAAATATTTAATAAAATCTAATGTGATTTTATTACTTTTTGTGTATAATTATTAGAATTGATTATTTATTATACATCAATTTTTATAATTTTATAACAACTTTAAGAATTACACTTTTTATATTTTATTGTTTTTATTAAAGTTTGGCATCGAATAAACTTAGCATTATAACATAAAGCCAAAAAATTAGAGTAAAGTAAAAAAATAATTTAGTAAAACTTTTATGATCTCCGTATAAAACAAAATAGTTATATACATTAGGAATATAAAACGCAATAAAATATTTATTTATGCTATTTTAAATAAATGGGAAAAATAAAAAAACAATACATTTATTTTCATTAATTAAAAATTTATTATTTACTGTATTAGAGAAAGTAAGTTATAACTAATGACTTACAGTTTGAATAAATATCTTCAAATATTTAATAGATTGACTAAATCACAATAAAATGATATTTAGTATTAAAAAGTTATACACAACTGCAAATAAAATCTATAACTAAACAAAAGTGTTGATTTTTAGTCTTATATATAAGCTATAAAAACTTTTAGAGGACCCATTAAAGGTTATGAAACAGAATTAACTGTTAACATTAGCCAAAACCTATTTAAAACTATAATTTTTTTAATTTTTTTTCAATACATGATTTTATAAATTTAGAAAAATATATAGTAGAAACAGTAGTGTTCGCAGTACTACTACAAAACTCGAAAATTATAACAACAATCGAATTGTATATAATGTAAATATAGATATAGTATAGTATATGTGTAAATACGGGGTATATAATTATAATAATGTATATATTGGTTAAGTAGTAATATAGACGGTAGGGATGAGTGTGGGTGTAGTCAAAATTTGAGCCAAAGTTGAGCCAATGTGAAGAGTGGCACCAAACCCATAGCAGCGCACCGCTATGGCGTCGGCCACCCCAGCGAACCATTACTGCGGCGGAGTCCACATAAAGTTTTGTGGAAACCGCAATCTAACTCGCGGAACCAAATTCAAACGGTGTAAAGTCGGGTATAATTCGCCACCAATTGTGCGATCACCACTGCGTAAACGATAGCACACATCCAACAAATCAAAATCTCTAGCTTGCAACCCAAATTCAGCACACACGCGTTCTCGCAAAGCAGTCCATGTGGTATCCCTTCTAACGTCACGTAGCTGTCTCGTTGATAAACCATAACGTATTTCCACCGTTTCCACAACATCTGTGCCTCTGCGACCCTGGGATCTCCGGTTAAACATGTCGTTGCCAACCAATTCGACATTGCGTACCGCCTCCTCTCTTGTTCTAGACGAACCACGTGAAGTACTGGGCTGTGTAGTACTGTCCGTACGCGCGCGATTTTGTAATGAGCCACGCCGTAAATCTGATAGTTGAGTCCTAAGACTAGCCACTTCTCTCTCCAACAAAATAACCCTTCGGTCTTTATTGTCTAACATATTACTCAGGGAGTAATTTACTTGGGACGACAGACGGTCATCAAAGACATTAACTTTCACTGTGTCAGCATTATACGTAAAGTTTAAC
>JAQIXJ010004486.1:0-10734 GCA_034700185.1 Phthiracarus laevigatus | reverse complement strand
AGTTGTACAGCATTTGTTCGGTTTTGTTGTTGCAATGTTTTACTTGCATTTTGAGCGATCGCTATAAACTCTTCGGCTTCTTTAACAACCAGTTCTTTATGGTGACGTTTCGATGTAATTCTTGTGCTTAATCCTCTCAATTGAATATAAATTCTTTCTTCAATAGCCTGTAAACTGGCCTCAACTTGCTTTAACTCTTCATTAGTGACCGCATCTCTTAACTTCGCCTCCCATTCAACCAATTGCAACACTTCAGCCCACAAACCTTCTGCTTCTAACTGTCTATTTTGTTGTGTTAAATTTCTGATCTCAATTTGAGCTCTAACTGCCAATTCTTCGGCTATTCTTATCAGTTGGCGTCTATAAGCCTCTGGACGTGATAATCGTGTTAAATGTTCAAATAGCCTGAATTCTGCATCACTTAAGCGCTGTTCAATTCTCAATACAGCCGATGGTTGACCTAACGATGCATTTTGCAATTCAGCTAATAAACCAGCGATTACTTTTTCCTCTGATTCAATGATGGCTATGTCTGACGTATTATTCACCTTTTTTAGTGCTTCGATCTCAACCAAAGCCCATTCGCGTAATCCTTGTGCCGTTGCGGTCAATAATTTTATCTGTTCCGTGACATTTACAGCTCTTCCAACCGCGTCCAGATCTTCGACGAGAACGCTCTCTAGTATTAATAACCTCTCTTCAAGTTGAAGAATAATGGTCTGATTTGTTGTATTTCTCAAATCTCTGACAACTAATTCAATATCATTTTGTGCGCTCTGAATCAATTCGGCAGCGTTTGGTCGTCGCTGTTGTGTTAGTGCTGTGATCGCGTTATTGGCCAATACCAGCAACTCTTCCGCTATTTTCAGCACATCATCTTTTAAATCTCTTTTCAGTTTGGCGCTCGGTTTGTCCAAATCATTAATTATCTCGTAGATTCTATATTCGGCCTCAATTAGCAATTCTTGAAGCGCTCTGATATCTTCTGGCCGTTGAGAAGCCTTCAAAGCGATTTCAATTTGAATGATTTGCAATTCGTATTGTTCGAGACCTAATGCCTCGACTGAGCGATTGGCTGCCCTCAATCTTTTAACCTCTTCTGATACACGAGTTAGCAACGAATTTGTTAGCTGTATCATACGTTGAACTTCCATTCTGCTATAAAATTGTCTTCCAAGCGATGTTAGTCGCAGTGATATTCTGTCTTCGATACTGTTTAATACATTATTTAATGCATTTATTTCCGCATCGGTTACATTTTGGACAAGAGTTGCTCTAAGGCTTAGTTCAAATTGAACCAATTGTTCCAATTCTAGTGTAAGTCCTTCAGCTAGTAATGCTCGATCTTCGTATTTCAATAGTTTAACTTCGCCGCTAACAACGATTACTAGATAACTCGCTCGTCTTAGCAGCTCATCCCTAGTTTCTTGCACTGTTGCCGATTCGGTCACTAATAATGCGAAAATTTGAATTTTTTTCAATTAAAACTATAGTTTTATTATAAGTCTACTTACAGCATAATGTGGTGGTTAGTAAGAATAAACTAAATAATAAATACTTCATTCCTATTTTAATATTTAATTTACTTATGCTTTTAATTTGCTAACGTTTTATTCTTAACTCTTTTATAGTTTAAATTTCTATTCCTGAAACCATAAAAGAATTGATAATTTTAATGCGTTTTGCAAATGCTTGATCGATAACGAAAAATATTGCCCAACTTATTTATGCGACGTTGAATCACACTTTTATTTGAAATTTGCTGTAAAATTATAGAAATTAGTTTTATTGTGTGACTATAAACACTTGTAATTAATTATCTAACTATTATAGTTCTATGTTATTAATTGGAACCCCATAATTTTTTCAAACATATATTAAAGTATTAATAAATATCATTAGTGTGTATATGTATTATTGTACTTTTTGATTGGTTGAAGTTTAGATGATAAATATTAGGTGAAATTTTTAAAAAGTGAATATTTAATGATTATAACTCATTTAAGAGCAAAACATGTTGCTATTTACATGATGGTTGTGACCGAAACGGGATCCCAGTTATCAAAAAATCACATATCATGTTCATATTTAGATCATAATTGTACGGATAATTTCAGTTGAAACTTTGAATTTTATTATTTAAAATACAGATTTAATACAAATATAAAAATTTAAAATATTAAATATCAAAACTTTAACGCAAATTTATAATTTAGAATACCGGTACAAATAATAAGTAAAACTCATTTTCCGTTGCCAAACAATTTTTTCTCTTTCTTCTTATAAATAAACCAAATTAAAACAAAAGCCGCGACCATTGTTGACACAAATATTAGATTAAAGAGTACTAAACTTGCAATCAATTTAACAGTAAGATTATTAAACTGTGGAAGATCGACGTCTCCTGCATTTGGATTGAAATCTTCGATTGCCGGCTCTTCTGTCAGAGTATCATTAAGTGTCGATTCAGTTGAGTTATTCGTCCAGTAATCAATTAATAATGATTCCTCAGTTCGAGTTTTATCATTTGAGTCAATTGGAAAAATTGTGTCCAATTGTGGTTCAATTAATGATTGACGCTTAACTCTATTTGAACATTTGACAAGTGTTGCAATAATTATAATGTAATAAAAACAATTTATCTTTTCGTTCATTTTTGCTACTAATTCATAAGAGTTAACCTTTTAGAAATAAAATACAGAATAATTAGCATTTGCGATTCAAATGAAATATTTTTTACAGTTTAACGTTTAATTTAAGTTTTCAACTTTTTGACAGTATTATTCGAACGGTTGATTATAAATAAATAATTGTTTGGTTACACGTGCATTGCTTATCACTTCTTATATTAAAAAAGAAGGAGATTCAACAATAGAACAATAAATAACGAGTAAATTTACCATACTGGTGATAATAACAATAAACTTACTATTTATTGCTAATTGTTATAAGCGTATTAAACTAAAGAAATAAAAATTTATTTATTCCCTCGAAGGTGGTTCCTAACATTAAATTACATTACATTGATAAAATAATAATTTTATTAATATTTTATAAATTTATTTTAAATAATTTTATTCAAGAAAATAATGATATAGAAATAACAATTTTTCCAAAATTAATTGAACTCAACAAGACTACTAGTAGGTTAAAGAAAAAGGTGGTTGTCCGATATATCCAGTATTGGGATGTGGATGTTCTAGCTTTTAAGCTCAGCATTGTTGTAAAAAACGTTGATTTTTTAATCAAGAATTAAATAAAGTACAAAAATAAAATAAATGCATAAAAACTAAATCATATTATAAACATACTTAATAGCATTTAATAATGTTCCAAATGGCTCGAGATTATTAAATGTTCACAAATATTCACACAAATACGATGCTATATTTTCTCTGTGATATCCACCTGGGTTAGGTTAGATAGGGATATCTTAGGTTAGATTAAGTTATTTTAGGTTAGGTATATGTTATGTTGAGTTATGTTAGGCTAGGTATATGTTAGGTTAGGTTGAGATAGATTAGTAATAACCGTTATTATTATACGTATATTGCGTTAATCAATATACAATAATAACGGTTAAGCGTCATTAGTTATTAAACAATATATTTTTACTTTTCTCGAAAGCATTTTATAACAATACTGAACTTATAAGCTTGAACACCCCTATATTGTTGTAGAAAACGTTATTTCATTATTTTAACAATAAGATTTCAAATAAAAAAATTAGGTTAGTTTTTAGAAGAAAATTAAACAATTTTAATATCGTGCGAAAGGACAGGTGCGCGCCCATCTAAAAGTACGAAAAAGTTAACTTAAATAAAACGAGTATAAGTAAAACTCTTTACTATATTTTTAGTTATGTAAAATTATATTCATAAAAGGAAGCAAATTACAACAATACCCAATGAAAGCACGAAGTAAAATATACCTAATAAAACAAAACTTTTTATTTAATATTTTACAACAATACTGGGTTATATCGGAAAATGCCCAACAAAAAATCTAGTAATTATTGTTTTCAAAAAAAATTATTATTAATTTGTAAAATAAATCTTGTACTCAATTTGACAGAGGTTGCTATTTAACTAAACTAAAGCAAAACCTAAAAAAATTTATAAATACTAAAAATCTTAAAACATTCCACAAATCGAATTCACAATCACACCGAAATAAGGATCTGCTTTGTAGGGTACGGTGATTAGTGATCACATAGCGTTTCAATATTGATAATATTCTGCATTAAGTTATTTATAAACTATTTATCTTCGTTTAGATAGGGTAATGTTTACGGAAATATAAATGATCTCTTAGTTTGTCGAAACTGATTAAATATATCATACTAAATCCATACAGATTTAATTCACTGTAAAAAAGTGTATAATTTTAAGAATTAAAAGACCAAATGAATGCCAATGGATTTGTATGGAATTAACCACAACGAATAATCTGATTAAAAAAATGATCGCTTTGTTCGCTTAAATTTTGTATAAATAGCCAAAACTGTTTACAGAAAAGTTATTAAAGTTTACTTTCTTATTATAACCAAAATTATATACAAAAATGAAATTGTTGTTATTAAGTTTTGTTTTGATCACTACTTATATTCCTCGTAAGATACAAATTAAAGAGAAATGAATAATAATATATTTTCTTAATAAATTGATTTTTAGCTCACTTTTTTTTAAAAAAAGCGAGCTTATGGATTTGACAATGTCTGTCTGTCCGTCTATACGTTCGCAGTCTTATTTAAATGAAGGCATTTCAACTAATGTGTTAATAAATGGATTAGGCATTATGCCATCTTGGCTTAACAAGTAATATATTTGTGACAAAGTATGCCTCTAAAAAAGTAAGCTTTCTATGAATGTGTCGTTCTTGTTTAATTATTAGTTATGGTTTGGTCGCAAACAAATGTGCAACGAGTTAAGGATCAATTATTGGCTCGAGCGAGATATTTGACTGAATTGGTCTAAGGAGAAGTAAAACTGTTACGTTTCGAGAACCAAACGCTTGCAGCCGAAGTTCTTGTCCCTGAATTGGAGCGTTTGATTGAAGTGGAGTAGACTATGAAACGGCCCCCAATTTTTCGGGCCCCGCGGGCCCCGACAATTTCTGTCGGGCCTTGTTGGGCTCGGGCCTTAAGTTAAAAAACTGTAGCGGGCCGGGCTTTTGTATTATAAAATAAAAAGCCCGATAATTTTAATTTTGGTAAAAATATTAAAGTAAACATTATTAAAATATACAAAAATTTTTAAAAATGATAGAATATCATTAAAACTAATCATTATTTACAAATTAGCTTAAATTAAATATTTTTATAACCAAGTTAGATAGATAAAAACTTAAGTCAGAACTTTGATTTTTTGATTAAAAAAATTTTGATGTAAAATCGGGCCGAGTCGGGCTTTGAATAATTAAATTTATCGGGTTTTCGTCGGGCTTGGGCTTAAGTCTGTCGGGCTTCGATCGGGCTCGGGCATTGAAATTTTCACAATTTCATTGTCTAAAGTGGATCTCGAATTGAGAGCCACTGCTTTAGAAAATGCCATACAAGCTTATGTTGTGAGAGTTGAGGAACAGCTAAATGCTATTAAGGAACGAATTCGTACCCAATTTACAACGATTGGCAGGCAGTTTGTTAGCAGATGAGACATACACGAATTGATTCGTATCACTCAACAGCTTTTGAATAGAACTGGAGAAGAGATCAAGACTTTGAAGGCTCAGAATAAACCCACTGAAGCTCCAGCTCTTCAGAGAGAAGAGGAAAGAATTATTCAATTGGAAGTTGATATGAGATCAACGAAAAACTCATCTCAAATCAGACGATACTCAGAACTATTGGTTGAATTAGAATACAGAGTTAACGAAATCATTAACGGTTTAAAGAGTTCCGTAGTTTTGAGAAAACGCGATCTCAGAGACGACTTAATAGCAAACGCGACATCACTTATTGCATTAGCGAATGCGGAGATAACTGTATTGCAATCGCAAAAACAGAACCAATTCTGTTCAACTCATTCAGCGAGAAATTTAACAAATCGAGACACTGGTATTTATTTATTTGTTAAGGTATTTGTGGCTAATATTACCGCATTGATAACCGAAATAAGAGCAGCCACAACATTACAGCAATTGAACATTGGGACAGACTTTGAGTCAAATTGAGAATGAATTGGTTGCGGAGTTACAAAGAATAGGACAGCCGAATGTTACGCGCAATTTAAGACATGTTTTGATAAGAAGAGCGGAAGAATTAGCAATTAGAGTAACTTTGGAGATACAAGTATTGGTTGACAATAATCGTAGTCTAGAAGTGGAGGGCTTAAGAGCGGAAGAAAGAAATTTGATAGCGTTAGGCGTATCTTTGAGAAACGCTGTCACACCACAAGAAATAGAAGCACACGAACAAGAACTTCAACCACAACCACTTCAACGACTAGCGCTAAATATGCGTTAAGAGATGATGTGTTAAAGAGAGCGCAAGAATTAGTGGTAATCGCTAACAGTTCGATCGCTGTGTTTCAGTCACAGAACAAAACTAAAGCCGTAACAGTAATCCAAACTATTGAAACAGAGTTACAATCATTGGTGAAAGAATTGCAAGCAAACGCTAATGAATCACAAATCGGTTCTTTGGAGGGAAGAATGGTTGCGATTGAGTTCAGATTGGCTGAGGATTTGAGAGGATTCGGCAGACCGATTGATGTCAATGAAAGAAAAGATCTACTGCTAACGCGTGCTGAAACTCTTCAGCGATGGGCTAATGTTCAGGTGAATGCGTCGAGAAATGCTAACCGAACCGCAGAAATGGCTCAAGAAACTGTTATCAGTAATATAATTGCTCAGTTGAAAAATGCCACAACCGATGCCGAATTGAGTAGACTAGAGACTAGTTAGTCTATCGCAAACTGAGAATACATTGATTGCTGAGTTAAGAGCCATTTGACAGCCACTTATCACACGCGACCAAGTGGTGCAGTGGAGAAACGATCGGAAGAGTTAGCCATAAAAATTATTATTGAAGTGAAGATCATTAATGTCATCGGGAAGAGGATTATTGGCTGAAGGGCTTCGTGAGGCAGAAAGAACTTTGATTAAATTAGACGCTGAATTGCGAACCTCTATCACTGCCGAACAGATCGCATGAATAGAGCAAAGATTACAAGTAGTGGAAGATAGAGTCGCGCAAGAATTAGTTCGTATTACTGGCTGACTTTTTCGCGTTTTTCTGATCAAAGTAATTATAAATTTTATGAGAAAACCATTTATATTTTCATTTATTTATTTTAAATAATTGAAGATCGGTGCAAAAAATTTTGATTCAATAACATTTAACAAAATTACATAACAAAAACTATCTTTTAAATCATTGATATTCTTATAGCTATGTTTTTGATTGAATACATTTCAAAGACGGGAATTATTTTAAAACTATGAACTTTAAAAATTTCTATTAATTAAATTATTTTATTTGCTAAAAGTTTAATAATTTACGTTAGAGGCGATTCGTGTTAAGGTTTCCTTCTCTTCAAATTTGTTTTTAGAATAGATTAGGAAAGCGTTATTCTAAATTATAGGTTTTTATTACAAAAACAAATAGAAATAATAACTAGCATTGATTAATATTTCAAAATTATTTATACATTAGTTCATTTTCCATTATCATCTTCACTCTCTTTTGTACTGTCCTTGTTCTAAATAAGCTGCGATTGTTTTCTCTAATTATTCTTTGAGTGTCTATTATTTCTCAATTATTGCAATTTAGAATGAATTGTTTTTCAACTATAATAAAATTTATCAGATTAGTAAATCCTTGGTCAAATGTTAATTGTTATTCTTTCTTAAGTTTCTTAAAATTAGTTTATGAAAAGTCTTAAAATTTCTAAAATTAACCATCATTAATGACTATATTTAGAAGAATAACATGACAAAGAATTGACCTAATGATACAGCATTTTCCTTATTTTTTAAGATTAATTGTAAGCAGAATAGCATTTAAAAAATAAGAACAGTCTTACTAACTTTTTAATAACTTTAAACAATCGACTATTATATATTGTAAGCGTAGATTGATAGAATAAAGCCTTTATTAAAATTAATTTATTAGATGTTGGTTTAAACTAAAATTTTATTAATTTAATATTTACGAATTAAAAATTTCTCCAATTTATCTTTTATAAGTTTTAAAAGTAACGTGGGTTCTTTCATTTAATACAATTAATCAACATTGAACATGTTACTTAATCGTGTGCTAAGGATTAAGCTTTGACCCTAGAATTTAAAAGATAGTCGAGTAATATTTTTATTGGATAAAAACATAGATAAATGGGCATAAAAATGCCTATGCATTGAATGATAAAAATACATTTAAGGATTTATTGATACAATGCATTAGTAACTGAAAATATATTTTGAAATCTTAAAGATTATAAATATTAGGTTTTTTTGTAAACAAACTTTGTTAGTTTAGTCATCAGTACAGAGTTTACAAATGAACGCAAATATGTATTAAAAATAACAGCAAACTACACAAATTTTAGAAATATTATAATAATTTTATATTAAACAATCCTTACAAATCCTAACTGTATTTACTGTTTATTATAAATTCAAGTTTTCATAATTTAATTTCTATACTGCTTAACTTGCTCTTATAGTCAGCATTTTACGCATTCTAGAATTTTTTTAGTTGAGATGAAAATTTATGAAAATCCTTATTTTTTATAGGACATGGTTACAATAAAATATTTGTACGAATCAAACTTAAAGTTATGATAATTATGATTTCTTTTCTGAACAAATATCACTCACTCGAAAGTTATTATTAGGGCCTTGAAAATCGTTAATTAACGATTCAAATTTTTAACAGAATTACATAATTCGAACTATTTATTCCTTTATATTAATCATTGTAGATCTTAAATTCACTTTAAAATTTTAACGATTCTAACGAATTTAACGATTTTAAACATAACTAACGATTTTAAATATATCTAAAGATTTCAAGGAATTTATCTTAAAATGTACTAAAAATTATATAAATTAATAAAATGGTACAAAAATATTCTTATTTAAAATTTTCTAAGCGCGTTCGATGAAGATTCTGGATTAATTTATTTAGAATAAGTGAATTCTGAAAGTGATATGTATCACAATCATTAGTTTCTGTATCTAAAGATTTCATTTTAAAGTAATTTTTTTATAACTGTAAGGTTTTCAATGAAATATTTTAGGGTTTAAATAACAATAAATCACATTTAAATTAATTTATTATGTATAATTTCTAAAGAATATATACATACGATTTTGGTGCTTTTTTCTAACGATTAAAAAACGATTTGGCACTAGTTTTTCTAACGATTTTCACTGCCCTAGTGATTACACTAAAAACAAAAATCCGAAATCAGATCCAGAACTTTTGAAAATTTAACGGCAGAAAAAAACTTTATACATTAAGAATGCACGAAAAAAACAAAAAATCTGCATAAATAGATTTATTAAAAATTCACGCTTTAACTAAATCTTTTAATCTTAAATATATCGTAAGTTATTTGTTTTCAATACATAATCAATTCATTTAAACCATATTTAACGCAATTAATCATCATCAGTGCCATATATAACGCCATTGTGTTCTATTGTTTCATCTTTTGTCTAGTACCGGATATCCGTTTCAAACAGGAGTTTTTCGCCACTAACTGCGCTTTCACAGCAATGTTTGAATAAATTACTATACAGACATTTTTCGTTAGTTTATGGTCGCTCTCTCCCATTATTTTATATTATTTTTATAATAAATTCTATTATAAGTTATGCATTATGTAAAGACAGATGAAATTAAGTACAAATCACTTGAGTCAAAAAACTATTTAAATTAAAACAATAAGCACAATTCATTCTTAATTTATATATTTTTATTACAAAACAGAAGGGCAATTAAAAACTTTATGAAATAAAAAGACGTTGAATGAAAATATACATGCCAAAAACATTTGACTGGTTGAAGCAATTTGAAATAAAAACATTGCTTTTAAAACATATATTTTCATGAAATGCAGATTTTGGCAAAAAGAACTGTATGTGAATGAAAGGACATTGAATATAATGTCTATTCAAAATTATGATTTAATAAATTAATATTCTCATAATTTTAACTAAAAGATAACAAAATACAATATACAGCTGTAATACGTTATCATTAAATCTAAATAGAATTAGATTTCAAAGTAAAATGAGGTTATTATTTCTAATGTTTTCCATTAAAAATTTACTTAAGTCGACTTAAGTTTTGGTTATGGTTTATTCAGATCTATTATACAATTTATAGTAAATCGTTTCAAAGCTTTTAAAAACTTTTAATTTCTAAAAAAAACGTTTGACTGAAATGGCAGAAGTAACCCAAAAGCTTATTTTAATTGCTTTTATTTTACTAATAACTTATATAATCAACAAGAGTTACGCATTATATTCAAAACTGAAACACTATCCAAATGGTGTTTTCCCGTTACCGATATTTGGATGTTTGTTACGTAAGTTCAAATTTATGACTTATTTTACTTTATATTAATATATTTAAAATATAAAATCGATAGATTTATTAGTAAATTTGAATCGTCATCCGGCGTACTATTTTACCAAATTAGCTAAAAGTTATCGTGGTTTCTACACGTTTTGGTTGGGATCAGAACCGGTTATTATAGTTACCGATTTCGAGATTGCAAAGAGTTT
>JAQIXJ010004485.1:0-10737 GCA_034700185.1 Phthiracarus laevigatus | reverse complement strand
TGATCGCGTTTTTTATGATAAATGTGGACCGATCTCGGTCAAGAGAGTAGGAAACGCTGAAAAAAATATTTTCGAAAGTTTTGAATATTCTAAGACCAATAATTTAATCAAATGAAAATTTTGACAAAATACAAATATTTCAAATCATTTTAAGTTTATACCATCGTTAATGTGAGAGGTGTTGGAGAAAGTTCTCAATAAAAAAATTAATTGTTTTTCTATATGATCTGCTTTTTATTTGTTTCAAATTCTTATTCTATCTTATTAAATAATTTATTGGCTTAGAATATTCAAAATTTTTGACTTTAATTTTTTTCGCTTTTCCGAGTATCAAAAGCGAGATTGGTCGACATTTTTTATCAAAAACGCGATTGGAGTTGTAAGTGGTAAAAAAAAATTTCAAAGACATCACGTACATGTATATCCTTTTTATTGGACTATTCCATTATTATTATGAATGTTTGATTCTTTTTTTTCTATTTTCCTACTCCCCAGACCTAGATCGATCTGCATATCATAAAAAACGCGATTCAGGTCGTAATAGTGGTATTATAGGCACTCCAAAGACTGGATGTGACTATATATACTACTTATTGGACTATGAATATTAATAATATTTTAATCTAAATTTTTTCGCTTTTCCAACTAATCAGACAAGATCGGTAAGCATTTATCATAAAAAGCGTGATAGAAGTCATAAATGTTGTATAAAAGGCACTCCAAAGACAGTTTGTGCCTGTATAACCTATTTATTACACTCAAAAAATTCAAAATATACGATTTTTGAAATTAAATTTTTACACCTTTTTTATTCTGGAGATAGATGTTGGATTTTTACAAAGACTTTTATAGGGTTTATTTAAACCTTGCGGTCTTAATCATTGTAATCTTATTTGACAATTTTATACATGGCGATTATCTATGACAATTTCATTTTGAAACAACGTTTTTACTGTATGGATTCATTGTTCGTTTGTAAAACAACAAAAGGACAATTATTAAATGTTATATTCGGTGGAGCAGGTGCAGTTAAATCTAAGTTGATTACAGCTATTAATCAATCACTGCTAATAGTAATCAAAAGTCAACCAGGTCCTCGTAAAAATTATATCAAAGCTTTAATAAGGACGCCAGAAATAAAAGTCGCATTTCATATAGGCGGAATGGCTGCATTCAACTTTTACTTTACCAGTAAACAAGCGTGAAACTGATATTAAAAGAGTAATTTCTATTACAAGAAACCCGCTCAAATGGAAACTCGGAGACTTAAAAGTAATAAGTATTGATGAAATATCAAAGGTAAGCATTACAATGTCGAAACAAATCAACTTTGGTTTAAAGTAAATTTTTATTTTTAAAGATTTGGATGAAAATCTATAATTTGTTTTGGATATTTTCATCATTTAAGACAAGTCCAGGACAAGATTTTTTCAAGTAAAGCAGTAATAAATACGAGTCACTTTTTGAATACACTATATTGGAGCCTTTTAAGGCATTTTATTTAACAGAAAAAATACGTAAGAAAAGCGATTAACAGTTTGCGAATGCTGTCATTAACTTGGCTACAGGACTGTGCACAAATTCTGATATTGTTTAATTTAAATATCGCCAGCGAACTAAATTGCAAACACAGCCACAAATTGAAACTACTCATTTATTCAAAACTAACGAAGAGATTAATGATTATATGTTAGCCGAATTGCAAAGCTAAGGGATAAAAACAACGAATACATTAGCTATTCCGAAGATATAGCTGTGGGTGATGTATCTACCTACTTGAAAAGCTATGCTTTTAGAAATGTAAATAAAATCTTTATAGTACTAAACCATGGGTTTACCATCTCCAGTAATACTAAAAAATAGTATGAGTAAGATGGTAACAGTTAAAGTGCATGTCGATGATGGTCATGTCAATGAAGCGATTGGTTTTTTAAAGAAATTCGAATCCATTCATAATAACCAGTTAGAGTTTGGATATCTTTTTTTGATGAAAACGTTGGTAAGTCAACGAGGATTAAACTGGCGAATAATGTTAAGCGATCAATCATCAAACGGACTGTTTATTAATGATGTTGTAAAAATTTTAGTAACCATTCATTAGTGGATGGTATTAACAGATTTTTACCAAATAATTAGTATACTTAAGTGGTTTATTACTCATATTCCGGTTTATCATATGAGATTTTCTATTTATCCAAGTGGCATAAGCCGATATTCAAGTGTCAACTACTGTTTAACAAAAAGACATATGCAGGTTCGAACTATTCATTGCATTTATTTTAAAAGACATTTACTCTTTTTCCAAGTGGCATATGCCAGTTTTACAAATGATATTTACTGTTTATCCTAGTGGCGTATGCTTGATTGGACTATAATATCGTTGTGAACCCCAATTTCATTGAATTTATTTTAAATGACTTACTATTTATCATAGTGGCATATGCCGATGTGTATTTGATTTCATCTGATTTTAGCATAATGATTAACTTATAACAGAAAATATAAAATAATGGGTTTGATCGAATAAAAAAGTTAGCGACCACAAACTATTTAAAATTTAAATTGCAGTCAAATATTAAGACCGCATCGATCTTATATAGTTTTTAGCCTAAGTCTAAACAAATTTTCAATTTTTTTTTGTAAAACAATACATAGTTTTCCTTGTCATTCAATGTTAGCAATTAACTTTGCAGATGCAAATCATTTTTACTTTATTTGTTTCATACTTTCTAAAAGTTCATTTTGGTATATGTTTAGCTCAGAAGAATTTATTTTCAGTTTTTCCGGTCCGAGCGGAACTTTATCATGTAGCGGGTGGAATTTTAAGGGTAATTAAGGTCTCACTCAATAAAACTTTCTGTTTTTAAATTTAAAAAGTAATTAATAAAGGTTGGTATTTCATTTTTGATAATTATGTTACACAAACAATTGAGGCAAGCCGTTCTCAAAACGTAATGGATTAGCCCGTAATTTATTATTTATTTAATGATTAAAATGTTTTTCAAATGATTAATATGTTTTATGTAACGAATATTGCTTTTTAAATGATTAATATGTGAATGTTTTTGAAACAACAATATGTTGACTAAAAGTCAAATAACAATAAGTTTAATGTTTTAAAACTATTAATAAGTTTTTGTCGCTTTACTTTGATTTATCAATCAGTCTTATCTTTGTTTCTGTAGCGATCAGTCGCATTCTTTTTATCTCGAGAAAAGAGATTTTGTAACTAAAATATTAACAAAAATTTCATTTTATTTCATTGATTTAATTTATTTAATTAATTGAAAACAGTTAGAAAGCGTTGTAAGCTTTAGGACACAATTAGAATATAATTAAAGAAAAGTGAAATTGATTCCGAGAAAAAAAACATTAATCGAATTTGTTAGTTACGGTATTTTGATTAATCTCCTGACGTGAGACTCATTACGATTTCGGTGTACACACACCCCTGTCTCTGGCTGTAGTATCCTCGCGGTCCTGTGGTCAAATCAATCATTTCCTATAATCTATAATTTCCCTTGAAACATTGATTACAAAAATACCCTACTTTGCCAATTCTGAGGTGTGAAGAGTTCGACACCCTAACCCAAAATTTTTACCAATTTTAGTTTTATTGGACATAATTTATGCGCCGTTATTCGTTTATCTATGAGTGCATGTTAATGAAGTGCGTGTTAATGAAATTATTTACAATATTATCTAAGCATAATTATTGTCTACACTAAATAAAAGCGGATTGGGGGCGGGTTGGATTGGGTTGGATTGGGTTGGATTGGGTTTGGTCGGTCGGGTTGGGAAGAGTTGCGTCGGGTTGGGACGCGTTTGGGCATGTATTGTACGGGTTATGTACGGTATAGTTCGAGTAGTCACAGCAATGTACGGCATCGACTTGAAATTCCCCCACATATTAAGGAGGGGTCAAAATTTCTAGCTGGGTTATTGTTGGTTCAAGTTAAAGTTGGGTAAAGTTTGTTCGGTCAGGTTAAAGTTGGTTCAGGATTATGTTGGGTCAGGCTAAAGTCATGTTAGGTTTAACTTAAGTCAGGTTTAAGTTGGTTTAGGGTTAAAGTTGGGTCAGGTTATATTTGGATCAGGTTGAACTTGGGTCAGGTTAAAGATTGGTCTGGTTAGTTATGTCTGGTAAAAGATGGGTCAGGTTAATTTTGGGTAGGGTTTATATTGTGTCATGTTAAAGTCTGCTAAGTTTAATTAAGGTCAAGATTAAGTTGGCATAGTGTTAAAAGTTGGGTGAGGTTAAAGTTGTATCATGTTGAAATTGGTCAGGTTAAAATTGGGTTTGGTAAAATTTGGGTTAGGTATAAGTTGGGTAAGTTTAAAAATGGGTCAGGTTAAAAATTGGTCTGGTTAAACTTGGGTCAGATAACGATTTGCCAGGTTAATTTGGATCAGGTTGAAGTTGGAACAGGTTAAAGTTTGTCCTTATTTAAGTTTGGTCAGGTTAAATTTGGATAAAGTTAAGTTTGTCTCAGGTTTAAGTTTGGTCAGGTTAAAGTTGGAAAAGCTTGAAGTTGGGTTAGGTTGAAGGTTGGTTTTGTAAAAGATAGGTCAGGTATAAGTTTAGCCTTTAAAAAGTTATGTCAGGTTAAAGTTGTCAGGTTTATGATGTGTCAGGTTAAATTCGGGTTAGGGTAAAGTTATTTTAGGCTAAAGTTTGTATAGTTTTAAGTCGGGTCAGGTTAAAGTTGTATCAGGTTGAATTTGGTCAGGTTAAAATTGGGTTTGGTAAAAGTTGGGTAAGTTCCAGTTTGGTCTGGTTGAAGTTGGGTTAGGTGGATGTTGGGTCAGGTTAAAGATTAACGTTATCAAAGTTGAGAGTCAGGTTGAAGTTTTCAGGTTTATGCTGGGTCAGGCTTTAGTTGATTTAAGCTAAAGTTGGGTCAGGTTAAAATTGGGTTTGGTAGAAGTTGGGTCAGGTTAAAATTGGGTTTGGTAGAAGTTGGGTAAGTTTCAGTTTGCTCTGGTTGAAGTTGGGTCATGTTAAAGTTCAGTCTGGTTAAAGTTTCGTCAGGTTGAAGTTGAGTAAGGTTAAAGTTTGGTTTTGTAAAAGTTGGGTCAAGTTAAAGTTTTGTTAGGTTAAAGTTTGGCCTTATTAAAGGTGGGTCAGGTTGAAGTTGGTTCAGGTTAAAGTTCGGTCCGGTTAAAGTTATATATGGTTAGAGTTGAGTCATATTGATGGTTAGAGTTTGAGTTCTTTCAAGTAGAATTATTTTTGTGAAAATGAACCTGTTGGCGCTCGCCGAAGGCGGGCTTAATTGCTAGTGTTATATACTTTTAAAATTTTTTTAGAAATAATTTCCTATCTATAAACTATAAAAATTGCATACGTTGTACAATAAGTCGCTCATCTCATAAATGAGTGGCGATTGACTTTTGAACGCTATTCATTGCGCTGTCCAGCGTAACAGATTTTATGGCGTTCAACGGTGTTTATTAGTGTTGTTTATATACCAGCTTTTCTAATTATATGCTATTCTTATTCTATTTTAAAAATCAAAATATATTTAAATTTTACTAGAATTACCCAATTGCGCGTAAACAATGATATACAATGTTCTATTTTAAGTTGAAAATTTTTAAGTTATTGCTATAATAAATCAATATTAATAATATATATTTTTTTCATTAATTTTAATTTTTTGATTTATTTACGCATCAAAATTTTGAATATGTTCGTTGATTTTAAGCCATTTAAATTGAAAATATTAGCCAAACAAATAACAATCAAAAATATTTATCTTCTAATTCGGATATATAGATACAGGAGTAGTCTGTGTACTGGCGTTGACGTATTTTGTGACTGGTTTTATTGGCGCAATCAAAGAGAATATCGCCATTCTATCCATTATATTGGTTTTGTTCACTATTGTCGCCATAATAAACATGTTATTTGGCAAAATCATTTCTTTATTAATTCAATTGGTTAACCTGATCATCATTAACTGATTTAAATTTGAGTTTTTTCGAATTGAATCATAATTAGGAAGTCTGTTTTGGCGATGAAAAATTCGGTTTAGGCTTTTTAAAATTCACACAAAATAATGAGATTAAATATGCAGTAATTAAGTTAAAAAGCGATGTGGTGGACGTAAATTAAAAAGTTTAAGGCTAGAATTTGTTTTCCATTCGGAAGAATTCTAAAATATGTATTGCAATGCATTGACAACAATAGCGACATACAAACAATTTACAGAGAAACACAAAAATATTGATATGAAAAAAATGGATGATTTATTAGAAAACAGCCAATCAATTGATTAATGATTATCATTGATTCCATATAATTTAAGTATCAAATCTATATTTTAAAGCGACTACAATTTTTTGGCAATAATTGGTGTACAGTATAAGTTTTAATTTTAACAATTAAATTTGTTACAAAAAGTGTAACTCACATGCGCTTGACATTACTATTATCACAACCAACGAATTAAATGTTTTAACGGACTTGCGTTAATAAATTACATAATTCTGAACTAATAAGTAATACATAAATAGAATTCATACGATAAAACATAAGTAACGATTATATATAACTTTTACCATTTTAATTTTGGCTGATGTATAGAACAAAATTTCCAATAATGTAAACGCAAACAATAGTATTGAATAAAAAAATTTATTTTTAAAAATTTCATGCTATATTCATTTCAAACAGTAAAAGAGTTACATGGAATTTGCCTTTAAAATACAAACTTATAAGAAATGGAATAATTAACTGCTCTGCACCCCTTCTCTCCACGCCTTTTAGAAAAGTTATTAAAGGCACATTTTTTAACAATAAGAGCGTGTAAGAGTTTATTATATAACAACAACTTACAACTTTATGATATATTCTCAATAGTTTGAGTAACTTTTAGACAGTTTAAATTTGATATGCAATCAAATTATATGAATACGTTTCGAGATAAGCATCCGCTATCTCATCATTCAGTTCATAAACTAAATTTTGCAATGAGTTATGTCGCGTTTCAAAAACTTTATATTTTAATATAAACAATATTATGTATTCGATTACAATAAAAAACTTCGTAAATATAATAAGTGTAAGCATTTTTGAAATAGAATATTAAAGTTAAATTACAGTTAATGCTGTTTTTAGGGTTACTATTAGCTTACAAACCCTAATTCGTTAACTTAGAACTTTTTTACTTCAATTGTTTTTAAAGCATTTGTTGGAATCTGTGTTCTATTAAAAAACCCTTTGTTTTTATAAGTTATTTAGAACTTCTCGCTACAATTTCACGTTTTATCATTATACATTAAATTTAAATAACGCTTAAAAGTATAGTATTGATAGTTTTAACATGATAACATAATTAATTAAATACTCGTATGATTCAATGTATTAAGCAATGCTTAGTTTAAGGTTATTTAAGAACTAAAAACAAAAATCAAATCACAAGATTTTGCTATTATAAACAGATTTGTTAAACAACACGTATCACAGTATCTTACAAACAAAATTTTAATATAATATAAAAATGAAAATTGATAACTCGTTTATTGGATTTTACAATACGTGCATATCTTTTATTACATTTAACTTTGAAATACGATTCATAAATTATTAACATGAGTAGATAAAATATAAATGTGATACGATCGGCAAACACTACGTGTTTCTTATGTGTTCCGTTTGGTTTTGTCTTTGAAGAATTCGGTTCGGTTCTAGTATAGTATATGGGAATAATGTATTTAAATAAACTAGATATTAAACAGATAAAATATTTTTTATTGATTTATATAAACTTATTAATAATTAGAAATAATAAATTAAATTAATTTTATTAATATTTTGAAATTTATTTTCCGTATTAACGGATTTTTTCGTTTCAATGCATTTAATATTTTTAATCAGGGTTTTGGGTTTATTAGCGTTTCGGTTTGTATTTAAACTTCAACAATTAGCGGTTTGTCTCAAGTTTTAGAAGTCATACATGTAACAGCTTTACTATAAAATATAGTTTGATATAAACTCAGTTGATATCTTACGATGCATTTACTGTACTGAAAACATTGCAAACAAATTATTTATAAGAAAAAAAGACACCAAAATTGAGAATAAATTTAATATTACACCCATCTTATATATAATTTAACCGATTGTTTATATTTGCTTTAATTATGGCTAAAGATAATTTGGCTTTTAATATTGTTAAATATAGTTACACAACATTCATAGTATTTGGCATTATTGGTTCGCTTTGGTGCGTGTTTGCAGGCATTTATTTATTGGCCGATAAAACCGATAATATAAATTGTAAGTCTAAGATTATCAACCTTTTGTTGTAATAATTCGAATGGATAAATATTTATAGTTATATTCTTTTAAATTTTATTTGAATATAATATTCATCAATAAACTATATTTGTATTCTATTCATATTAAAAATAATTTCTATTCTATTCCTATTCTATTGTTCGGCCATTTTTCCTTCATTTCTATTCTTTCCCTATTCCCTATACCAAGAATACTATGCAACTCTATTATTTACCGTCAGACCATAGTTACCCAAGGGGGTGCTAGCCCAGGGTTGACCCCCCTAGAACTCTGGAAAAGTTGACCCCTCCACATGAAAAATCGAGATTGTATTGAAAACGAGCTATTTTTTGACTGAAAAATTTTTTTTGGTCCGAATACAAAAAAATTGTCGTTTAAATCCGATGAGCTTTAGACCCCCTTCTAAATTTTGAGATTTTCAGAATCTGAACCCTCTCTGGCATTTCAGACCTTGGGTAACTATGCGTCAGACTGACGTTACCATATTTCGTTTTTGTAACATTCCATTTTACATTTAGACAAGAAAATAAAATAATTGGCAAACTTGATTTTTAAGCATTCTAGTATTAATATTATATTTACTTCAAAAAAATTAAATTTAAAATTTTATCGATAAATTTAATTTTTTTAATTTGGGTTATAAGACTAGCCGTATACTTTAATTTTATAGCCATCTAAATTAAAAATATTAGCCAAAAAAAATCTCAATAAAAAACGAATCAAAAATGTTTATCTTCTAATTTGAAAATAGATACTTCCGGATCTAATTTGGAATTAGATAACCCCGGAACCGGAGAAGTCCTAACATTCATAGGTGTACTTTCGTTGACGTTTTATGTCACAGGTTTTATTGGCGCAATTAAAGAGAATATCGCTATTCTATCCTTTATATTGGTTTTGTCCACTCTTGGCGCGATTGTAAAGATGCTATATATTGGTGACATGCAATTCATTTCTATATTGATTCAATTGGTTTTCATAACACTAAATGTGGTATACTTGAAAATGATACAAAATAAGAAAGAGGCACTCAAACAGAATATATCGCTTATACACCGCGGTGATGTGGAAATTGGCGGTAAACGCACTAATGATCCGCTTCTTGCTCCTCAATCACGCATATTTGACAACACTCCGCCGCCAGCATATGGAGAGTGTGATAAGGATATTGTTTTTCAGTAAAGTAATGTTGCAAACGTTCGAGTTATTTCTATGATCAGAAGATTATTATCCTGTGTGGGAAAAAACACAGTTTACCTGATCATCATTAACTGATTTAAATTTATAATTATAATTGATAATAAATTAATCAGAAGATTTTATTATAAATTTTTTATTAAAATATTTAAAATTTAGCATAGAAAATAAATTTTAAATCGTGATTCAATAATTGTAAAATAAACTTATGTTAAAATAAATTCAAAGCATTGATAATATTTTAATCATAATTAAGAAGTCTATTTTGGTGATTAAAAATTCAGTTTAGTCGGCTTAAAATTGACGCAAAAGATGAGCTTAAATATGCAGTAAATAACTTAAAAATCGATGTGGTGGACGCAAATTAAAACGAATAAAACTACAATTTGTTTTACTTTCCAAAAATTTCTAAAATATATATTGTGATGCAATGACAACAACAGTGACATATGGGTCAACTGATTTCTAATTAAAAATGTCTCAAAGTTTTTTATTTTTTTCATTTTTTATATGATTTTTAATCTTTTTATTGAATTTTATTAATTTTTATTTATCTTTTATAAATTCATTAGCACACTTTGTATGGACAAAGGCGTGTTTATGGATTTGAATATATCCATCCGTTCGTTTTCCTGTCTACAGTCTTATAATAATAAAGAATTATCTCAAATCTCTTATATTAATAAGGGAATATGCTATTTTAGTGTTAGCTTTAAACCTAATATAATTCTGACAATATTAATGTTTGCAATTTATTTATTATATCGACCCCTATTTACGTTTGAAGTTTATATATTATGTCGACCTGTTTTTAGTTACCTAAGTTATTACTATCTACCTCTATTTATGTTTAAAGTCTATTTACTTTAAACATAAATTAATAGTTATTTAGAAATACTTACCACAATTTCAGGTTTGATTCATTATACTTAAAGTTAGAATAACGCCTAAAAAATAGAACAAAATAAAAGATAAAAGTTAAAATAATTTGCAAATTTGATTTCTAAGAATTCTAGTATCTTATAGTTTTTAGCTCACTATTTTTTAGAAAAAGGAGAGCTTATGCATTTGACCATGTCCGTCCGTCTGTACGTTCTCAGTCTTATATTATTTAAGGGGATTTTCCGATTTCGTTAAATTAATTAAGGGATTTTGACTTTTTTTCACTTGATTTAACTATTAAGTTTTTTACATAAGTAAACCTTAACCTATGAAAAAGTGAGCTCTCTATGAAT
>JAQIXJ010004484.1:0-10737 GCA_034700185.1 Phthiracarus laevigatus | reverse complement strand
TCCGTTTGCTCGCTCCCATTAGTTTATATTATTCTTCATAAAATTGAATTTTTATTTATAATTTCAGATTTTTACATAAAACAAGCCAATAATTAATTCTATTTTTAAAATTATAGTCATAATTACAATAAAAACGGAATACCCCGATCGGTTTTTTGGCTATTTTTACCCGATTTTATAATTTTTGTCCAAACTGCTACTATAAAAACGGAATATCCCGTTCTGATGTTAGACTATTTTTACCCTATTTTTATCATTTTTGTCCAAACGGCTACTATAAAAACTGAATATTCCGTTCTGATGTAAACCAATTTTGTCTATTTTTGACATTTTTAAGACTGTTTTCATATAAAAACGGGAGATCCCGTTCCCATTTTTAGCCTTTTTTTTGATAATTTTTGCCTTATTTTTCCAATTTTCATCTACTTTTCGCGTATTTTTCACAATTTTTGACCAATTTTTCACACTTTTTGACCAATATTGTGACCTTTTTTGACCATTTTTGACCATTTTTAAGCCTATTTTTGCCATTTTTTGGCCATATTAACATGGAAATCCCTTTATTAGAATAAGATATCTTATAAAATCCCTTAATTAGAATAAGAAATCGCTTAAAATCCCATAATTAGAATAAGAAATCGCTTAAAATCCCTTAATTAGAATAAGAAACTGGTAAAATCCCTTTATTAAATAAAGATGTAAATCCCTTTATTAGAATAAGAGTGCGGACGGACGGACAGACAGACAGACGGACAGACATACCCAAATCCATATATCTGTCTAAAAAGTCAGATAAATAATGTGAATCACATTAAATCACATCAATTAATCCATACTAAAGAAAAGACATTTATATGTGTTTGGCCTCAGTGTGGAAAAAGGTTTTGGAAAAGTGATTACTTGAAACGTCATTATAAAATCAATCTTAATTTTATACAAGATCGATACGGTCATAATATCTGACTTTGCGGTTTAATTTTAGATAGTATATGGTCGCTCCTTCTCTTCGTTCGCTTGCTCCCATAATTTTATATTTTCGGTTATAAGTTAGTTATTATGTTAAAAGCAAAAACAAATCACTATCATCGTTTATTAGTGGCATAAGCCACTTTAAGTTTTGACATTTTTGCCGAATTTTCCATATGATGATAAGATTTTGAGACATTTTTGAGTTTATGAATCAATATTTTTACTGTAAATAGCGGCATATGCCACTTTTTCATTAATAAATTTTTGTCATTTTAGCTTAGTTTTGCCCATTTTGGCCAGTTTTTTTTTTGTAAATTTTTTACCATTTTGAGACTTGTAAGTTAATATTTTTACAGCAAAAACCGGCATATGCCACTTTTATTATTAATCAAATTTTGTCATTTTAGAATAATTTTGCCCATTTTGGCTAGTTTTTCGGTAATTTTTATTCATTTTGAGTCTGAATATCACTATTATATGGCAAAAACCGGCATATGCCACTCAAATTTTATTCTTAATTTTTATCTCTTTTGTCAAAATTTGTATATTTTGGCGTTTTTTGGTGTTTTTTCTACTTTTTCAACAAAAAGCGTCATATGCCAGTCAATTTTTAACCTAAATTTTCACTATATTTATCAGATTCTTGCCTAATTCGACACAATTTTGTCCACTTTAATGCCAATGTTGTGCATACTTTTTGAATTTTTGACCGTATATTTTGTCTTTTTTGACTAATAAGTTCCCTTAATTAGCATAAGAAAATGTTAAAAATCCCTTTATTAGCATAAGATTGTGCACAGACGGACGGACGGACAGACAGACATAGTTAAATCCATATATCTGACAAATTTGCAGTCAGATAAAAAATATAAATGCAATAAATGTTGCTAAATGTTTATTCTTGGAAACAACTTAAGACATAAATTCCTTCACTCAAAAATTAAACCATATAAATGTAATTTTAAAGATTGTAATAAATATTTTGCTCAAAAAGTATATTTAAAAATGCATTTATGTATACATAGAGAATATAAGTTATATAAATGCGATAATAATGGATGCAGAAAAGAACTTAAACATTTAAAAATATAAACTTTTTGATCTTAAAAAACGACATATTTGTTATAAACCATTTAAATGTGATTATAAAAATGATTGTTTTGTAAGTTGTTTTACATCAACTGAATTAAAAAGTCACATTTCATATACACACACAAATGAAAGATTGTTTAAATGCGCTGCAAATTGTGGAAAAAAATTTGTTACTTCTCATGTCTTAAAGAGACACCGAAAAATATGCCGCCATTCAATTATTTTATAATTTAGTTTTAAAACAAATCAATTTTACTAATAGTTTTAATTTAATTAACACTAAATATATTACTGTTTATTAACTAAATATTATATTAAAATATATGATAAAATTAGATCTAAATTAAATAATGAAATAAAACAGATAGGTTATTGATTTTATAGTTAGAAATAATATATTATTAATAAAATTTTAAAGTTCTACAGTTTATAACATTTTATAAACAAACCAAATTATTTTTCAATCGTAACACATAGCACTTAACATACAAAGTATAAGATGGTTTAGACTTTGAAAAGAGACACTCATGCGCGTGTTTACACATTTAATACAATGAGTTGGATTCCTTTCTCATTCTACCGCAACTCTCACATCTGCCACAGATGTTCGTTAACTTTGTGTTTTCGTTATACTTTAGTTATTCTAACGAGACTCAACAGATATTTAATAAAACACTAAACAAGATTTTTAATATTGACAAAAAATGAGAATTCGTCGTGTATTTTGTCATAAAAGTGCGTCAAATATAATAGATAAAATTTCTTTGCTTTCATTCAACAATGAATTACAAAAATGTATAAATAAAACAAATTATTTATTGCAACAAAAGTGCGAATTAACTAAGAAAACTGTATGCGGCTTTAATTTAAATGATAAGAAAAGCGAATATAGATTTTTAAGTAAAATAAACGTGAATAAAATTGTGATCGACTATAATAATGAATTTAAATTCAAGTGCAACTATAAAGGCTGTTTTTAATCAACAAACTGGAAATGCAATTTAAAAAACCACATACTTATTCACTCAAAAGTTTATAGATATAAATGTGACAATAATGAGTGTAAATATGAAACAAATAATATTAATCGCCTCAAATCACATCAATTAATCCATACTAAAGACAAAATATTTAAATGTGTTTGGCCTCAGTGTGGAAAGAGGTTTTGGAAAAATTATTTATTGAAACAGCATTATAAAGTTCATCTTAATTTAAAAAAATATAAATGCAATAAATGTTTTAAAACATTTATATTTAGAAGCAACTTAATACAACATCAATTAGTTCACACTAAAACCAAACCATATAAATGTAATTTCAAAGACTGTGATAAATATTTTGCCGGAAAGCCATATTTAAAAAATCATTTATTGGTACACAGCGAACAGAAATTATATGCTTGTGATTATAAGGGATGCGGTAAAACGTTTAAACGAAGTGATGATTTATATCAACATGAAAAACGACATATTGGTTATAAACCACATAAATGTGATTATAATGATTGTGTTAAGAGTTTTGTGACATTAAGTCAATTAAAAAGTCACATTTGTCATAAACACACAAATGAAAGATTGTTTAAATGCGTTGTAAATTGTGGGAAAAAATTTGTTACTTCTAGTGACTTAAAGACTCACCAAAAAATATGCCGCCATTCAATTATTTTATAATTTAATTTTCATACAATTCAATTATAGTATTATTTTTAAGTTTATTATCACTAAATAAATTAATGTTTCCTTTTTTAAAAAAGGAAAATAGCTTTTTTCTAGACAAAATTTAAAAATGTTTAATAATATTAAGTCAACTCTTTTTATAAATTATTATTTTTTGATCGCTTTGAAAATAAATTTTAGTTCCGGAATCTATTCTCACTTTTGGTACAGAAATAGGGTCTTATTGCGAACAAAAAATTTAATATAGATGTGATGTGTTTTGTAAAAATAAGTCATTTGAATAGTTATATTTGCTTTAAACACGCCAATGAAAGGTTGATTAAATGCGTTGTAAATTGTGGGAAAATATTTGTTACTACATGTGGATTAATGAGATACCGAAACATATGCTTTGATTAAATTATTTTTTAACTTAAATTGATAAAAGTTGTATAAGTTGTAAAAATTTGAAATTAATAAAAATAATTTCCTTATCTAAGACTAACCTTCATGTCTAATTGAGAACATATAAAAATTTAATGCATAATATTCATAAAAATTTGTTACTACATGTAATCAATACTAATATATACAGTACGGGACCAATGACGAGGGGTGTTAATGTTTTTTTCTAACAGTGATAGGATATTACGTCAGGCATCAAAGCGTGCCGACAATTTTGACCGGTTTATAGTCCAGATAATCTCTATCATTATTTATGAGGTAAATTTGTATTTATCAATAATGTACAAAGATTATGTTTTTATTAGATTAAATATAAAAAATTATATATTATCATAAATATAATCATAAATGTTTAATTATATTATAAATGAATGAGTATAATTAATTAGCATTGTTGGATAGGCCTCAGGATTTAAATCCAATTGTACGGAGCAATGATTGTCGCTCTCCTCCAAATAAAAAAACCACGTTCGTATAATTCCATCGCTTAAAAACGGTTGACGTGATAACCACTACCGTTATAAAATGCTGTAATGTTATCAACATCCCAAATATACTAAAGAAAAAATTCTTAAACGTAGAGTATTAAAAAAATTGAATATATACAGGTATAATTGGCAGCGCTGTTGGAGGATGACTCATTAGGATTAAAGTCCAGTTCTGAGCTAGTACTTGCACCAAAAATCTAATTGTTTCATCCCCAGGGAGATTCAAAAGAAAGCAGTCCTCATAAAACTTTATAGCAACCCCCAGTTCCAAAATATAATGCTTAATCGCTAGAACTTTCCATTCTAGCTCTACAGCGTTGTCCTGATCATATACGATGTCCAAATAATCATCACAATCAGATAGATGTTCTAACTCATCGAGTTCTATGACTTCTTCATCCTGTTGACATCTGAGAGATGAATATTTGTCTACTTGACGGCACCAAAAACATAAGTACTCAATTTCCTCTATCAGTAAGGCTTTGCAGCCATTGCTGTTGACAACTATTGAACAAAAAATTAAAAGATGTTGACAAAAACTAATAAAAATTAAAATAAATAAAGCAAATACTTTTCGTGACACAATCGCGCACACATACTTCATGTGAATAGAACTTCATCGGCCAATACTATGAAGCAAATATTACAGTGCATTTTAAAATATTATAGCGGCTGTAATGTCAAGCGCTAGGAAAGTATGTGATGAATAACTGTAATTTTCTCGGGATGAGCCGCTCGCAATTATTTCAAATTAAAGCAAACTGTTATGCGAGCATAAGTTTTCTTTTCTATAAGCTTTTTAGTAACAAAACTTTAAAAAATTATATTGATTTGTTTTTGAAATTTTAGTTTTTGACACTAAATTTTCTCAATAACATTGAAATATGGTTGAATAAATAAAATTTTTGAAACTCATTATATTTAACCGACAATTTTTTGATTTTTAGGCAAAAAAAAATACCATTTTCATGAAAGTATTGCCATTTTGTGACTTCAGATTTTCATGGGATGGAAAGTGGGGGGTGTATCCAGACTCTCCCCTCTGGGACACCCTGCATACAACCCTTGACCATATCAACAGATGCTTCACATTAGCATTTATTGGTTTGGAGATATTTAAGGCATTATACTTAACACCTACTTTACTGGGGATCAATAAAACAGTGCCCTATAATCCTAGTGAGCACTGTAGATGTTCCATAAATGAAGTGGTTTTGCTTGATTGGATCGAACATAGTGAAAATCGAAAAGTTATTTTATAGTTAGAACAGTTCGTATAATTTAGTAAACGAATTTAGATAACGATTTATTTATCATTAAAAACTTTAAAACTTATTTGAGACTAAAATGACGCATGCAAAGTGACAATCGGTTATCTAAATATTTCACTCGCGAAAACAATTCAATACACATTGAGGTCTACAAGAATGAACGAGTAATAAAAGTGATACCTAATCTCGATATTAACGAATAACTCGATTCGCACGACTTTGCGGATAGCGATTTAAATAAAACAGTCATGTCTAACATAAAACAAGAATGAACATTAGTAATTGCGCTTACTTTGATTTAAATATTTTTGTGAATGTTTATATGCATTAGAATAGTTAATTATAAATAACTTTATTCTTTTTAAGCCAAAAACTTATTACATTGTTGTTAACGTTTTTGTAATAGTATTTATAAACAAACAAAACTTAATTATTGTTACGCTTAAAGTTTTTTGTACTTTAAAACATTGTTATGAGTGAGTGTTAAGGATATTTTATTCATTCGTAGTTTAGCTGTCGATGAGATAGCATCAGAACTTGTCTTATAGAAACATAAGGCACATGTTGTAACGTATTTTAGTTTAATTAGTAACATGCGTGACACCAAATTTTCTAATATTTGCCCCGATTTTACAAATTTTTGAACCGAGTTTTAGTCATTTTTAACCAAATTAGAATAAAGAAATATATTTAAATGCCAAAGTTCTAAATAAATCAGATTAATAGTTAGAAATAAAAAACCGATATAAAACGGATAAAAATAAATAAAAGGAAAAAATTGATAAAAATAAAGAAAAAGGAAAAAATTGAAAAAGTATAATAAATGGGATTTAGCCTATTTCTTATATACAAAAACGAAATTTTCCCATTTCTTTTATTAATTAATGGATTTTAACATATTATTGTTACACAAGGAAAATTTAGGTCAAACAAGATAATAATTGGGTCAAAATAGCCATTATTAGATTCAATATGCGCATAAAAAGTTTAATAATGGCAAAATAGGGTCATAAATGACTGAAATTGGGTGAAAATGTGCTCTCGTTTTTCATATTTATACAGTAAAATAATAAAAAAATTGTCTAAAATAAATTAAAAAATAGTCAAAACTGGGGTAGGCAAATTCCCTTTTCATAGTGATTATACGCATAATAATTTAAAGAATGAGATATTAATAGTTAAATTAGGATAATAAGTTTTCAAAATCTTGTAAAAAATGATAAAAATTAAGTAAAACAGCCAAATATCCGATCGGGAGATTCCGTTTTTATAGTAACCTCATATTCAAATATGGCAAAAACTGATTCAATTATAGCTAAAAAACCTGAACAGGAGATTTCGTTTTTATAGTTATAGTTAGGAAAATAGTGATCAAAATCTAGTAAAAATAGATAAAATTCTTGGCGAAAGCTACCGAAATTTAAAAAAAACAAATCTTTAATAAAAATAATATAAACTAATGGCAGTGAACGACCTTAGAATTACTGAAACTAACTTTACAAAGACAGATATTATGACCGTATCGATCTTGTATTAATTTAATAATGCCCTATTTCTAAATGGTTTAAGGCTGTACTCGTAAAAAATAGAACTTAATAAACTAGTAAACATATGCTATTGCCTAGTAAACTGAAAATTTATTTGAATTGAAAAGTGAAATTATCACCTTTTTTAAATATTATAATCTGTTTCGTAATAAAGTAAAAAATCATTTTACAGCTTTATTTATTTAGTTAAAAGAAATTTAAACATTTTTCTTCCGATAAAATCAAGGATTTTTCCTCGTCTAAAGAAAGTTATCCTCATCTTTTATAAACTAACATTTTTAAGCAATTTATTTTTTTTACATCACTCATTCATGAAAAATTTATTATGCCTTTGATAGCGTTTATTAATTTTACAATGTAATAATGCTTAATCAATACTTGATTTAAGCATGTTATCGTAATAATAGAATTTATAAAATTTATAAACATTTACCATTGCTTTGTATAAGTTTTTATTTAGTGAATGTGAAAATAACAGTTTATTAATTTACTGTTAGAAACTAAATAATAATCATTTTGTTTAAATATTAATGTCTAAATTAATAAGTCTTAACTAAACATGTCGTTATTTACAGAATTTATAGTTGATTTTATAATTATTTTAATAATTTTATATGTATCAAACTATATCTACACATTTTATTCGCGATTGAAATATTATCCTCCTGGACCTAAACCTTTACCTTTAATTGGAAACTGTTTAAGTAAGTCATGATAATATCTAATTCCATTTCAATTACTTATCAGAAGCGAATCTTTTATTCTATATTTTAAAATTTCTCATGTAAAAATCCAAAAATAAGTTTTAGAATTTACAATTGATCTGAATTATAAGTTTTAAAAATCATTTTTAATGCAACTATAATTATTTTTTTTGAATTTAGTGTTAATCAAAGATTACAAGAAAATAAATGGACAACCATGTCATTATATTCAAAATTTAAGTAAAGATTATGGAGATATATACACGTTTTGGTTGTTTTCCATGCCATTGGTTATAATTAGTAACCCAGAATTAGCTCAAACGGCGTTCAATAAAAATAGCTGCAGTAATAGATGTGATTCGTCATTTCAGCATCAAATTAGTTCTATAATATTCGGTTACCAAAAATTATTTGTTTTAATGGACTATAGTAATGAATATAAAATAATACGAAAGGTTTTTGGTGAATCCCTAAGGTATTTTTAAATTAAACCTTTATTAACTGATAAATAATAATAGTCAAACATCTTTAGAAAATTTTTATCAACTAAAAAACTTGCTGAAATTTCAAATGAAATTGTTGACAACACTGTTTGCATAATTAAAAGTAATTATTGCGAAAATGATTTTGATATTGGGATATACGTTGACAGTATTTTTATACGATTATTGGCTGAAACAATATACGGTGAAAAAATTAAATTCGATGATAAACTCATTGAACAAATTCATTATTACTTTGAAAATATATCAACCAATCTTTTAAAACTATTATTATCCGATTCAATTATATTTATCAAGTATTTTCTCGATATAAAAAAATTTTTACCTGTCGTCAAGAATACTAACGAAATACTTTCTAAATGGTATCATGAAAACAATAATAGAAATCAATGCCAAAGCGTTTGTGATTTTCTTTTATCATCAACAAATAATCAATTATTTATGATTGAAAATAAGAAAATACAATTAAATGACGAAAATAATATTGCAATTTTATTACAGTTGTTTTTTGGTATGCTTGATATATTAAACATAATCTTAATAAAATTATATCTCAATTATCCTTAAAGCTGGAAGTGATACAAATCATTTGACATTTAAATGGATGTTACTTTTTATGTCTTATTATCCAGATATACAGCAACTGATGAGAGATGAAATTAAATCGATTTTAGGTAACAATTAATTTTTTAAATTTATTTTTCTATTTAATTTATTTATTACAAGGTAACAAAACGCCCGAAATATTAGATAAAGAAAAGTGTAATTTTGTGATGGCATTCATATGTGAAACGTTAAGATTCAGAACTATTGGTCCATTAGGTTTTATACATTACACTTCATGTGACACTGTTATCGGTAACCAAATTTATAAATAAGTATTAAATTTGTTTTCATAAAATGTATTTAAAAGATAAAACAATGGTACCGAAATCTACAACAGTTATTGTAAATCTTCTCTCAATACATAATGATCAAAGGTATTGGAAAAAACCAGAAGAGTTTAATCCCCAAAGATTTCTTGATAATGACGGCCACTTAATTTCCTCAAAAATGCAAGCATTTATGCCATTTGGTACAGGAAAGCGAATGTGTATCGGAGACAAATTCGCTATGAATGTGCTCTTTCTGGTTTCAACTCGTTTCTTGCAAAGGACTGAAGGATACAAATTGGTTTTGTCTAACAAACAGAATGTTGATATGGAAGCAAAGAAATTTGGTTTTCTTATTGAACCAAATATATTTAAAGTCCGTTTAGTGAGACAAAAATAATATTGAAATTGTGAAAGTATTGAGTGGATATTATTTTATTTTAATTATATAAATATTTTAATTAAATTTTTAGATATTTCACTCGATGAATATGCTTTACAAATCAAGTAATTTTCAATATAATAACTTCTATCAGTGAATAGAAAGATTATATAATTACTAATCTATACAATGGTTCAAAAATATAAATAAAATAAGAATAGTTTTAATTTTTTAAATGCGTTTTGTTTTGTGTCTGTTTTTCAAATAAACGATTGTAAAGGAGGTCAGTTTTCTATCTTTACTGCCACGATGAATTATTATGGTTTATTTGATAAATCAATAGATTACTTTTGATAAAAACCTTTTACATTAGCTAATGAACTAAATCAATCAAGGTTTTTTGTTCTAATCTTATTAGCGATATATTTTGAGTCTGAAATGTTTTTGGCTAAACCTTAAAAAACGATTGGTGGTTATGTATTATCCGGGCACTATTGTTGTAAAATGTTTAATATTTATAAGTTCTAGCAATATAATAATTTACACAACAATATATTTATGCGCGCCTATGGCGCGCTAACTTAAAGAACTTAAATGAGAAGCGAAGGCAAAAAATATCGTCCAAACATCAATAGTGCCCGTATAATACATAACTACCAAACGTTATTTTAAGGTTTAGCCAAAAATATTTCAGACTCAAAATATATCGCTAATAAGTAGGGCGTTGAAAATCGTTAGAAAAAAGGGTGCAAAATCGTTTATTATTCGTTTAATAAAAAGGCTTAAAAT
>JAQIXJ010004483.1:0-10739 GCA_034700185.1 Phthiracarus laevigatus | reverse complement strand
TATTAGAGTAAAGTTCAATATCCCTTAATTAAAGTAAGAAGTTGGTAAAATCCCTTTATTAGAGTAAAGATCAAAATCCCTTTATTAAAGTAAGAGTGTGCACGGACAGACGGACAGACGGACATACCCAAATCCATATATCTGACAAATTTGCAAAGTAAGATAAAAAACGTTTGTTTAATGACTCTGGACAATCAGAATAAAGACAATTGATCTTTATAAAACAACAGAATTATCGATTATAAGTTGACTCAAAACATTGTTTTGCAGATTGTAAGTTTAAATTGTCACAGCTTTAATTTCTGCCGGTTTACACAATAGACCAAATTAAATACAATAATGTCTTACCTGATGTTTTTATCCTATTGCCAAATAAGAGAATCGACTTTTGAAATAGTTTTAATAATCTTAAAACAATTGAAAATAATTTGAATCGAATAAGTGTTTTAAAAGAAGTTGAACAAGCAGTTGAAAAAGAATTCACCATTACGTTTACTTTTTCCATTTAAATAATCTGAAACTTTTTTTAATTAAAATAAACAGCGCAAAATACAAGAATAACCCGATATCATTGCTTTGTATCATAGTTACCCTGATTTTGATTTAAATGTATAACAAATTATAACATTGAGATATGATCCATTAATTGATATTGTTGACAAGTTTGAGAAACTAACATCAACAACATTTTTTGTGGATAATGAAGAAGTAATTCAGACATAAATTTACTATTTCAAGAAGACCTACAATAGTCGCTTAGTTTAAAGAGGTACTAGAATACGAAAACCATAATTTGAACATAAATTTATAATTTATTTTGATGAAATAAAAGAAGGAATTGCTTAAACAAAATTACAAATGAAGAAATGCATCAAAAGTTTATTTCCTTAATTGATATCATCACAACTCATGGAAATTAATAATTTCTTAAAACCCAAAACAAAACTCTAAAAAACTGCGTATACAGCATTATATTGCTTAATGTTGTCCTCCACAATCAAGGAAAATTGTTAATTTTGTTTTCCAATTAAATTACGGGGATAAAAAATATAATCCAATATGTGTGGAAAAAGATATATTTTGTAGAAAAATCGATAAAAATTGAATCAAAATAGGCAAAAATAATAAAACATTTCTAAAATTGAGTGGAAAATATGAAAATATTGAGTGGTCTTTTCTAATTTAAAAAACTGGTTTAAAACTTGAATTTTCCTTTAGATTGGTGAAACTATTTTTTTGTTATTTTTTCCAAAGTATAGTATTTCTTTACAAATTAATACATTGGAGCTTTTTCCTCTATTAGTTTTGAAATGAATATTGTAAGGTATCCCGTTATCTTGCGAATTTAAGTAAAACACATTTGTTAGTTTGTTGAGAATAATCTAAATTCACTTTTTTGCAGGCTGTGATTTGGATCTACCATTTCCAACAATATATACTAAAAATCTAATCGAATCCAAACACACAATTATCACGTCTGAGTGTTAATTCTTCCAATTAAATCCATGTTTGCTAATATCATCAAAGAATTTTTCCACATTCTTTATATCTTACGGTGCTTTTTGAAGAATACTTTTAAATTCATTTGGTTGATTGTTTCCTCTTAATGGCATCCCAGTCCATTCAAAATGTACATTTAGTGTACTTACTTCCGTTTTTTAATGTCATCTGGAAGATCATAAATTGTCAATAACCTATAGAACAAGTAAATATCCATTTTACTAATTACTTTTAAGTTAACAAAGTTAACAATATTATTTTGTTTTTATGAAATTAGTTGTGTATTAGTTATTCTTATTTCATAATTTTTTTCATATCAAAAGCCGTTTTTTTGATGCAATTTTTACTGGAGAGCTTTAAAGATTTATAGAAATGCTAATAAATTCTCGTTTCAACATATTCTCTTTTCATTCCTTGATTATTATTCTCTTTGTGGCTGAATGTATTTTTGGTTTTAAATAAATGGGTGTTATGAGCTTAAAACGAAAGTGAAATTACTAAATATCACATCTTATTTTTTACTAATCTTAAAATTAACATTTAATCATTTATGTCGTATATTTGAAATGAAATTTTATGATTAATATTTTTAACAAGAATAAATAAAAAATAATATTTAATACTTTTAACATATATTAAAAGACCGATTAAAAAAGATATGTTATTATAATAATCTAGAATAATTTATATAAAACAGTTTAAGACTGTAAATTTTTCAAACATAAAATATTATGCTGAAACTGAAAAATTTTATTTATTGTAATTTGAATTCACTAAATGTTCTATGAATTTAAAATATTTTAGAATTTCAAATCTAAGATATATTAATAATGTAATTATTTTTTCATCACAATGTTTTAGTACTCTACTTGAATTCATACTACGACTTTGTACTCAACAAGATTTGCTTCAGTAAAAACGCGTTCAAAGAATGAGTGTTATATAGGAATAGTTGATAAGTAAGATATAACAATAGAACACGACTCTTTCCCAAAACAAGGACGACACATTCATAGAGAGCTCACCTTTTCATAGGTTAATGAAAACTCATGTAATAAATGTAAGCCAAGATGGAAATACTTCAATTCCTTTTATTAATATAAGAAATATGTGAAATCCCTTAATTGATAAAAGACTGCGAACATACATACGGACAGACAGATATACTGACATTGTCAAATCCATGAGCTCGCTTTTTTTTAAAAAAGTGAGCTAAAAATTTTATACCGTACAGAAATTATTCCGAAGACAGCCAGTGCAGTTTTTGAAAATAATTCTTGTTTTGTTTTATTTTTTTTGTATTTTTAAGCTCACTGTCAAAATCAAGTTAGTGGACAAAATTAATCAGGCAATAATGAACAAAATTGGGTCATAATTGCTCCAAAAAAAGTCAAAATGTGTAACAATTGGTTTAAATAGGGACAAATGTGGGCTTAATTTGGTCAAAACTGTAATAAAAGCGGTTCAAAAATGATTAATATCAGGGCCAAATATGAGTATGTTTTGGTGTTATGCGTCTTACTGATTGTACTTAAACACGATTTGACAAGGCTTATTGTTTATATAAAACTAGAATGAACATTAGTAATACGCTCACTTTGATTCATATGTTTTAATATATATTTAGTTAACTTCTTAATAATAAGCGATGCAAAGCTTATATAAAAATCAAGCATGGTTAGCATACCGTTTCCTAATTAAATTTAGTTCGAAATATTTTCATTAGTATGTCAAACATGGATAGCATATGTGTCATTACTAAAATTGGAATTGTACAAAATCGATAGTTTAGATTTTTTTAAAAATTTTACGTAATTCTTAGCTATTTAATAATGAATAAATAAGTAAAGTATCAACTTCTACTGTGTTTTCAGACCACAAAATGTATAGAAATGTTTGTAGCTAAACAAAAATTGAAAGTTTTTGTAAATTTACAGTTTTCATAAACTTTGAAAAACACATTCAAAATTGAACGCAATTACATTCAGCACCACGACATTTATCAATTTTGTTAAAAATCGTTCAATGTTTTATATTTAATGTGGTTGAGTTTCTTAGGTTTGAAGTATAATTATTATCTCTGAATTAAAAGATATTTTAATAACAAACTAAATATTAGTTTTTAGATTTTATTTTATAATACGAATAACATATTAACTTTACTGATTTTGTTTTGATTTAAGAGTTATTGCAAGTTTTGGGGCAGAATTGAGGAAAATGAAATTTATATTTACAAATTCTGTATTCAGCAAAATAAACGCTGAGAAATAATATTACAGTTTTTCTGCACAATGTTTAAAATCTAAGTAAAAATGACAATTCGATTTTACTTCCCATCAATGAAATCGAAGGCTTTTAATTCAAGAAGAATAAAGCTAATTGACAAAAATTACAGGAATAAAATGAACAGGAAAAGGGAGAAATGATTGAACCATATATTGCTATACCAAACTCAAAGTTTACAAATAATATTAGTACGGGAGAAAGTGATCATCCACAGTACTTAGTTAAAATTAATCTCGCTGAAGAATTGTTTTTTCAATAAATGTGAACTTTTTCGACAGTATTTATAATGCGTTGATACCCGCAATTGTCAAAATGTATTGATAGCAGTTTTTGTATAAAATTAATAAAAATATTTGATAAGTCATGATTTGGCCAAATATAGCTAATAATAGTTAAAAATTGTCTATTATGTAGTAGATAGAACTGTAGAAGAATTCGACTTTAAATTAACAAAGTTATTGAATGTTTAAAACATTCGAAAGTAATAATCTATAATCTTGTAAAAATTATAAAATAACTAAAATAAAAACCATACATAAAAAATACATAATTTAAGATTATGTTTTACGTGAAAATATTTGGCAAACATGGCTAAACTCTAGTTAAAAGTACTTAAATGTCTGAACATAACATTGCTTTTCTATGACAAACTTATAAGCGAAGATTTCAAAATTATAATATCTATGTTTATTGCGTGAATTTTGGACAGAAGCAGCAGCAATGGTTATTTAAAATTTGCAGGAAGGACCCAAAGAAATTGAAAAGTTTACGTGCTTTCGGGAATTTTCGTTTAAAAAGATTATGTTTCAACCTCTAGTTAGTAGTCTTATTTAAAGGAATTTAGTTGACTTAATGAATCCAAAAGGAAAATTATATTTCTTTAGATCTTTTATAAATGTGCTATTATAATACTTCTTCGTATTTAAATTTGACTAATGAATATTGATATTTACGAGAATTCAAAGCTAAGCATAATATTTCATGTGATAGTTTAAAAATAAATTCTTGTGTGAAATTAATGAAAAAAAGAAATATAAGTTTTTAATAATTTGAATTAAGATCTGTAATATGTATATTTAAAAGCTAACACGATTTTTAATAACTAAAATCAAGCGCTTGAATGGACAAAAGTAATGTACTAACTTATATACCGAATTATTTTATAATTTTTATTTCTTTTAGAACATTTACTTTTAAGTTACAAAGTGCAAATTAAATGGTTTAATAGATTATTTTTTTAATTAGTAGTGTTTTGTTTTATAGATTGAAAAAAAACTTTAAAATCATTACATGCACATGATTTTAGAATAAGTAACGATGATGTAGATAAAATATACTATGTATATCGTATTTACTTGAGTTTTTACTATATTATGTTTTAAGACATGTAATAAATTGTATTATTATAGGTGTTAAGGGCAAAACTGATTTTGTAAAAGTTTGAAAACTTTAAAATTCACACGTTTCTTATGTAATATTTAATTACTAACATGTTATTCCATTTTCATGTTTTATATGATTAACACGTTTTGTATTGTGTGCAATGAAAATATAAATAATTCATTTTAATTGTGTATGACTTATTGATTTAATTAAAAGAGTTAAAGCAGTTACAGTTACAGTAAAGTGAATATAAATTATATTTAGAGTTAGTGTACGTTCGACACCAACTCTACGGCCAATGGTTGGTAATCGCGCGTAACATAGGTATCTATTATATATGGAATAAGAATTTAATAAAGTTTTGTGTTAAAGAATTAACGTAAGTATACACATCGATCAAAAATCAAAAAAGCGCAAAAATCTGCTAAACACAAACAATTCATCGATTCTGATTTTAATGGATAAAGACTAAATCATCTTTTTGGTATACGAAAACACCGGATATTAGTTAGTTTCCATATTTTAGTCTTCGCTCTTCTGTTTAATTTCGATCTAGTTTCCACTCAGTAGAGTTATACAAGCTATATAGTAGAGAAGTAATAGTCAAAAAATTGCACGTAAGTCGCAATTCAACGGCCATACCGCTATTAGTATTACAGCGTGTTAAAACGATTCGTTACACACTCCTTAGCGGACATTAAAGCTTGTTACGTTCGCGTGCGATCTTAGGACTGCAAAAATCATTTCTGTACTTAAAATTGTAATAGTCGTAAACTCGATTAGAGTAAACGAAAACAAGTATCGTTTTTAATCTAATCGTATTTAATTTAATACAAAAAATTCAAATCCCTGCAGTGCTCTCAACACTAATAGTTTAAAACAATTGCTAAATAATATTAATTAGATTAAAATTTTTATTATATACAAATTTTTAAGGATGTAAAAAGATTTTTCAAATTAAAGACAGCACAAAAAAATGATAATTTTTGATTATTAATTGATTTTTAACACATTTACACATTTGATTATTACGTGGTAAGCTATTTATATATACTCTCGTCCAGCTGATTAACAAGCGTAACCTTTGATTTTAAATAAATCGCTTTAATCGCTGAGATTACTTATCATGTATTAAATCTTGATAATCGTTGAAAAATTGTATATTGAGATATTGTATAAAGCAAGATAAGATTAACAAATTGTATATTATGAACTGTAAATATAATTTTTTAAATGGTCTCGATCTAAGACAACCTAAATTGAAAATTTTTATCGCTTAGCGTAAACTTAAGTTAAACCAATGCATCGATCTTTTATTTGGAAGACTGTATACTTGCTTATATATATACTAATTAACTATTTATGCTGATACTTTTAACACTAAAGTATTGAAATTTTTGTATTTCTTCAAATAATTGAAAAATACTTCACTGATCACGTATTTATAATTGTTTCAAAATGGAAACAGCATCACACAAATCAATTTTATATCTAATTTTAGTCATTTATTTTATTAATCAACTCGTGTTTAAAAATTTTCTCATCTCTATCAGATTTTTTCTTATGCTTTGATAACTACTAATAATCTTACATTCTTACTCTATATTCTTAAATAAAATAATACAACCTATATAAGATGAAAGATAGCATTGAAGATTTATAATCGCCAACCATGGTTGTTGATCTGGTAACTTATAAAACTGGCTTAATAATGACTGTTTAAATGAAAACCAAATCAGTTTATTTTTCTCTTTCAAATATGAAATAATTATTTTAGAATTTATTGTTAACATACTTTTTATGTGAATAAATTAAATAATAAAAAAGCTCAACTCTGATTTAAATGACAAAACATAATTTTAACTTTATGTAACATCTGGTGCTGTCTCAGGTAGTTTTGAGCGAGCGACCATATACTTACTGAAACTAAGTTTACATTTAATGAGATATTATGACCATTTAAATTGTATTTCGTTTTTGCCTATTAATATTTTATCTGAATTTTTAGACTTATATGGATTTGACTATGTCTGTCCGTCCGTCCGTCCATCCATCTGTCCGCATGTTTGTCCATCCGTCCGCACTCTTATTTTATTAATAGATTTTTTCTTTACTTTAATAAAGGAATTTTATCAATTTCATATGATAAAAAAGGACATTTGAGTTATATAAGACAAAAATTTGGTACAATATGGGTATTAAAAGGGGCAAAAATGGCCTGAAATAAGAAAAATTTGCGAAAAACAGGTCAAAATGTAGAAAATGAAGTAAAAAACAAGAATGAACATTAGTAATGCGATCACTTTGACTTTAAATCTATTGTTGGATTAAATTATTGATTTCTATTTTTTAACAAACAAAACTTTTAATTATTAACTGTTTTGCTAAAATTTTTTATGTGCTTTAAAACATTATTAAAAAAAGTACTTCAGTGAGTGTTAAGGATATTTTTATTCATTTGTAGTTTAGCTGTCGACGAGATAACATCATGTTTTTGCACATAGACCTAATTTGTAAAGTGTCAAAACTTGTTTTAGTTTAATTTGAAAGACTCATGACGCCAAAACCTATTCATATTTGCCCCGATAATAACAATTTAATACCCGTTTTTTTGTCAGTTTTGACCAAATTAGCCACAATATTAGTCATTTTAGACACAAATTAAGCCCTTTTTGCCCCTATTTATGCCAATTTTGCCCCAATTTTAGTCAATTTAAACCCAATTTAAGGCCTCTTTTTGTCTTATTTAAGCCATATTTGACACTATTTTGACTCATTTTTGACACAATTGTAGTCATTTTTGGCTGATTTTTGTGAACTAAAAAAAGTCTACAGATTTACAGACACACAGACATTGCTAATCCAATAGTTAACTTTTACTAAGTGAGCTATAAACCCAAATAGTGTCAAATTTAGAATGGGGAACTACCATTTTTATAGACTACTGATTTCAAACAAATTAAGCGAAAGTAAATCATAAGCGTAATTAAAAAACATTCTTTGCGATTCTATGTACAGCTTTGTAGCGTTTTAATCACTGGCATCAACTTGAACTGTTTGAACAACAGCGATAGTACCATTTGAAACATTTGGCAATAGTTAACACAACTTTTCCATATTTCAACTGAACTTATCTAGAGACATGTGTTAAGCTTATGGACATACAACGTATTTTTTGCTGCTATACCCTAGTACTTTTAGTTTATATAACAACTTTTTTCGATGGCTTATTAGCTTAGCAATGAAATAAGCACTTTTGATTTTACAAGCATAACACATCTCTAGAAATGTAACCTTAAAATTATAAACATTAAAAAGAGTAACATGAAATTTAAAATATCAATTTAAATGGTTGACTGGTGGAGACATGCAACCTAAAATCAATTAGTTTTACATTGTCTCCTCAAATACTTAACAAGTGTGAATTTACATATGATGACATTTTTTTATTAAGTATTATCGTAAGCTGATCACAAGCTCAATAAGCTCATCGTTAATGGTTGAGCTTGAGCTTTTAACCAAGACTGCAAAATATTAAATACCTATAATAATATAGAAACGTCGAAGCTCTTTTTTTATTTAAAAATGCCAATTGAGAAAGTTAGATTAAACAAGAATGAACATTATTGATGTGCACAATTTTATTCACATAATTTTATTTTATATTTAGATTAATAAATAATTATTAGTTGTCAACAGCATATATAATAATCAATCATGATTACCATAAAGTTCCCAACTTATTCTAGATCCCATTATTCACATCAGTACAAAATTTTCTCTGTACTAATCCTTATTTCCTAAAAAAATAATCTCTCCCTTCTCCCTTCTCACGTTCTCCTAAAATACAATATAGCGAAATTTTTACTTTTATCACAACAATATCTATAAAAGTTTTTGTTTTATTATAAGTATTATTTTATTACGCAAGAAATGTTTGATACTCAACAATAAAACAAAATAATTCAATATCATTAAATGTACATTGCCCAATTGCTAAGTTATTCAATGCGTTTGCGAAATTAAGATCATTTTTTTGACGCATAACTTCAGTCAATTCGAAAGCTTTGAATGGTTCCCATAGAGTGTTTTCAAACAATGAGTCATACTTGGTGCTATTTGACTGAAATACAAATTTATCCTGAACTGGCCTCAATTGATGGAAATCCCCGAAACAAATAATCGATATTCCTCCAAACATCTCTGTCGTATAAAATATCTCTTTCAAACGATAATCGATTTGCTTTAACATAGTTATACTCACCATTGATATTTCATCGATTATAATCACTTTTAAATCTTCCAGTTTGCAATGGAGTGTATTTCTTAAGTCGGCACTTAAACTTTTCAGATCAGTTTTACATTGATTGACTGGTAGTGCAAACGTTGAATGCAATGTCATTCCTCCGATATTAAATGCAGCTTTTCCAGTTGGTGCACATAGTAAAACTTTTATAGAATCGGGACGAACACCAGGACGATTGTTAAATATTCTTAGCAATGACTGATTGATTGCTGTAATCAACTTTGACTTACCAACACCAGCGCCACCAAATATTACATTTAATATTTGCTCATTCGATGTTTTACAGCAGTATATCAAATCCATGCAGTATTGACGTTGCTTTAAGTTAAGTGATCGCATAAGTTCGTTATATCTTTCCTCGGTAATGCATTTTGGTGTGAGAACACGTTCAATTGTTGTTTTCGATATAGCATTACTAATATCCTCACTGAGGCTGTAAACGGCGTTGTTTTAAATGTTGTAAACTGTGAGTTCATTATTACTATCAAGCAACTCGTCCTTTTCACAAGCAAACTCAATTTATTTATAATCGTCCTCAAAGCTTTGAACATTGTTATTAGCATAAATATAATTAGCAGAGTTTAATTTAATTGTTTCTAAGTTTGTATAATATTTTTCCTTGATGTCGAGATTTATCAATTCGTCGTTTTCATTAAACCATGGTGGAAACAACATACACTGTTCTCGGTAAAAATTTGTTTCTTCTGTTTTAACATTATAATGCCTGTATCTTATTATCATTGGTTTTCGGCGTTTTTCTAAATATCCAGAATTGTTTTTCATTTGAAAAATCTCATTAGAATCTTCTACTAATTCTTCCAAATCATCGTTGAAATTATTTATTAGTTTCTTTCTTCAATGTTTTACTATTATGTCTGTTATATTCTGCAAAAAAATCAGCTAAACAAATGTTGCTAAGATTATCAGGTCTTTGAGGATAATACTCAATTGAATTTGTTTGATATATGTCTGTTGAGTTTTTATTGAGGATTTTTAACTGGATTTCGGACTTAACTAAAGTATATCTTTGTTGCTGTTCACCGGTGTTTATAAACACGTGTGACCTACTGCTCCTGGACATGTCCATCTACAACAACTGGTAAAAGGCTTCTTGAGCGCTAATCTCGGTGGCATTAAGGTATCTATCTCCTACGATTTTTAAACGATCACGAATACTGTAATTGCCAGCCTTGACTTCGTCCACTGCATCCTTTAAGAGTTTGGACATACCACGTTCCGCTTTGTTCAGATAATTCAGAATATA
>JAQIXJ010004482.1:0-10744 GCA_034700185.1 Phthiracarus laevigatus | reverse complement strand
ACTGTCACTTTTTTATTAATACTATGTTATAGGATAACCGATATCAAATGACTTGCGATATGGAAAAAATAGAACCACGCTATGAGTTTTAGTAACTAAAAAAAATTGATCTGACAACTGATAGTTTCTAAAACAGCGCAGTTTTAAATAGCATTATTTGAATAATTATATCTTACTGAGACATTTGAAATTCCCTATACAGAGAGATTAGTGTAGACTAATAAAGAGAGAAAGCTCAAGCTGAGGCAAGCAAGCTAGCTTAAGCTCAAGATAAAGCTCAAATAAAAGATTTTATGTAATACAAAAGCTCAAGGCTCACCATTTTTTGAGCTTAGATATGTAAGCTCAAGCTCAAGTTTTACCCATCGAGCTTGTGATTTTAATTAATAAAGACAAACAATACCATAATATGTTTAAAATTCCGTTTTAGTATCACATAAATCAACTAAATATTTTTACTTTTGAAACACTATCAAAAACTTAAGCTTAAAATTTTTTGAGTTGAAGTAAGTTAGATTTCATTTTAAGATAGTGATTTTTAAAAAATTTATGCTCACAGCCAAAGCTCAATTCCATTCAGAAATAACTCAGCTCAAGCTCAGAAGTACATTTTATTTTTGAAGCTCAGCCTAATATTTTCCAATAGTGAGCATAAGCTTAACATGTTCAAGCTCAAACTCTGGAAAAAATGAGCTTTCTCTCATAATTAGTATAGACATACTCTTCAATCGAAATCACGCGGAATTAAGTTTTTTATTATTTTAAATAGTTTTATAATGAATTATGCTGATTTCAATTTTTAATATTTTTGCATAAATCATTTTTATAAAATACGATGAGTTTTATCTATTGTTTAAATCTTAAGAAATAGCGGATTGCAATTAGATTCGGTTAATGCGCGCGGTTTCGGTTAACTTTTGCGTATTTGGTTTAATTTTTCTGAGTTGTGCGTATGTGATTGAGATACGATGGGACAGGTTAGCGCAAAAATATAAACACTTTACTTTACGAATTAGTTTCAGTAATGTTAGCAAAGCTTATAATTCAAACAGCAATGATTACGCATTAATTTATTTATTCGTTAAGCATTATTATTCGCTTATCATTTTTTAATTAAATGTTGCGAAATAAAAAATATTTTTGCTTAAAAATTATTTACATATACCGGTATATAGTTATAGTTAATATTCTTTTAATACTATTAGATGCAATCAAAACAATTAATATTACTGACAGACAAAATAGTGTATTTAAAAATATTTATATTAAGAATAGTACAACAATATTAATAAAGATATGCGCGACGAAACGAAGGAAAAAATAAATGAATAATAATATAGCGTTATATAATTAATAATAATAATGATAATAATTTTAATTTAATTATCTATACCGGTAAAAATTTGCGTATAATATTAATTTGATAATAAAATGACAAGAGTATCAATTTAAAAAAAACGTTATTTACCAACAAAAATAGTTATTACAATTATTAATATATATAAACACTTTACAATATTAATTATCACAATCAGTTTGTAGTACAGTAAATTTAAACCTATATTTCGTAACCGCTGTTTTATTGTTTTAACATTACTTGACCACATTAAATATCGATTTAATTTAAACTATATTCTTTAAAAAAATTAAAAGTATGTCAATATAATGTCCAAACAACTAAACTTAAAAAATTTTAATGTTTTTTATTTTATCTCGAGTTTTGTTTGTGTTCTTTTTTTCTAAAAAAAAGACAAATAATTAACAGCATTTATTTCTGCGATTTGGATCGTCGTTTGCATCGTCAGTGTTATCAGACACTATCGTTAGCGTTCGAGATGTGGACGCAAACGTTGACGAACGCGGCTGTGAATGTTCTTGAGACTGAGTTTGTGCTAACATTTCTGCAAAAAATAAATAGAACAAAATATAAATTTTTTATAAACTGCAATGCGAATAAATAATTAATTGCGCGATAGAAACTGAAAATAATTAAAATCTCCAAATTATAAAAATTTTATCTATAAATTTTTAGATTAAGGTAATTGACGTATAAATAAAAGAAATTTTCAGTAAATAAGATTAAAAAAACGATAATTAATAAACAATAGCATATTTATCAAAGCATGAAATATACACTCGTTATAATTCATATTACAAAAAGAATAAAATATTTACCGCATTAGCATCTCGAACACTTATTACTGAATTTAAAATTAAAATACTCGCTATTGTTTATTTAATGACTGACAAGTAGGCATAAGTAAACACAAGTAGACTAAAAGGGATAAAATTTTTAGCCCACTTTATAAAAGTCAGCATTGGATTTGCAATGTCCGTCTGTGTTTCTATGGACTTTTTGTTCATTTTTATTGTAAAAATTCATTGTTGTGAAAATTTTTAACATTTTTAAAACCAAAAAATGTTAAGCAACAATATATGTTCTTTTGGCGTAAAGTGAACGCAATTATTTATAATTTCACTAAACTCATGCACATATCCATTCACTTAAAAAATATTTGAATCAAAGTAAGCACATTATAAAGTTCGTTCTAGTTTTATTATTAATGATATTCTATTGCTTGATTAAGGCTTCGTGCATCGAACGCTACCAAAAAATTGCGCTAAATATAAGATTGATTAAAGTTCGCTCAATAGGAAATTATTTGCTTAACCTACGTATTACTCCCACATGATTTTTGTTAATAAAAGTTAAAAACTCTACTATTACTCACTCCGTATTAAGATTTGCTTTTCCCCAACAGTCGATTAAACAGATGTAGAATAAATGTCAGATAAACATCAATAAATTAAAAGCAAACTCTACGGTAATTACATAATGAAATAAACTACTAAAATATTTATTCAGAAGAGTTTCTAACTTTTTCAATTATTTAAGTAATAACAAAAAAAAACGAAATATACTTTTCGTCAAATCGAGAAATAGTTCATCGATGCCACGATTCGATTTGGCTGACGTACAATAATGCGTTGCGTTAGTGGACACTGAATAGTTCTGCGCTTCAGCTATTAATTCATTGTTAGAATTGTTGTTTTGTTGATGCGCGGGCAACAAATCTGTTTTATTACCAACAATAGCGAGAGAAACGTTTGATCCCAGCATTTTTCGTAACTCTTTCACCCATACCTTCACTTTGGACAGCGAATCAGCGTCTGTTACATCGTATACAAGTAGTGCACCATTTGAATCGCGGTAATAAATAGGTGCCAATGCGTGAAATTTTTCCTGCCCTGCGGTGGCGTAATGCAATTATTATTTTCAAAAAAAATGTTTTATATTATTTCTGTTGATTTTCGAAATATAAGGAAAAATTATTCAAGTTATTCTAAGTCACAGGTAAATAAAAAGTGCTATTAAACATGGCGTAAACGAGTATCGAATATTGAAATAGTGACTCGAGTTTTGGTTAATTTTGAAATAATTAATAAACATTTAATTGATCAATTAAAATAGGCACAAAATAAATATGCGTTTTTATAACAGACTTGTTAATAAAAAATAGCCTTAATTGGTATCACATGATACAGTTATCACTCAACAAAATCATATGATAGGCAATGACTATTATTTTCTTATTGCATATAAAAAAATACTATTTCGACTAAAAAATTGGTAAAAAGCCTAACATTAACAATATTATTGGAAATAATACGTACCAGCGGTGTCCCAAATAAATAGACTCACTTTCGTATTATTTACGATCAATTTCTTGGTCAAAAACGATGCCTGAAGTGTTGTGCTGTGATTATCGCTGTGAATCGCAAACAAAAACAAAAAACTCATGAAATTGTTGAACGAAAAACTAAACCGTATTATTAATAATGATAAATGAGTATGTCTTACAGAAACTTGTTGTGACAGTATCGCAATACGAGCGAAGTCTTTCCAACACATCCTTCGCCTAATAAAACAATTTTAAACTGTTGTTGGGATTGTTGCGCGTTTTGGTTATTGTTGGACGACATCGTTACCAAACAAACAAACCTATATTGCCGTTATTGGTGCCCCGAATTGCGCTTTAGTATCAGCAAACCAGCGGTATTTTGATGGGATTGGCGTGAAATATCGAAATATCGAAACAACGCAACAAAACCAGATATGATTGCAATTATTCAACTAAAAAAAACATTATAAATGCCCACAACTTTACGTACGCATGATCACTCTTTCATTAGGGTTTGTGTGCATTCACAAATAATGATCCTTTTTTTAAATTTAATTTTAAAAAGTTTTCAATTATTAATGGCTTCCAGAGATGATTTCAGTGAAATTTTCAAGTTGGATGGAACTTTCCATATTTCATTGAAATATTTGTGAAACTTTCTAAAAATTTATAGACTTAAATTTAACTTATTATTGTAATATATTCTGAGTATTTGGTATGGGTTAGCGCCACTGGGAATCGGGATTGGAGGGTATATTGTAAGGTTTGGAGAAATGTAGTTATAATGAGTTGTAATAATCTCATTGGTTTGCACACGGAACTTAGATTTTAGAATTTAAAAAGAATATTCTGGGTTCGATGGTTACAGGAATATGCGCTTTTATTTAGTTAAACCCTTGCCCAACCCTAATGCGCAAAATGTTGGCGTCAACTGTCTGAGGGTTTATGAACCCATGATGACAATAAATACTTATAGGGTCTGTTTTAAATTTTGCCTGTCAATATTCAGGTTCCCTGATTCAAGCTGAGTCGATCGATGCCATAAAAAACAATGAGCGACAGGACCGTTTGGGCACAAATCCAATTTTTCCAAACATCGGTTTTTATTTATTTATGGCCAAACACGATGTTCCATCCTCACGAGTGAGGTATCACGTAAAAGGTTTTGACGATACCTTTCAGACAAACAAACCCCAATCCCCTCCGACCACCCGTTCCAGAGATAAAAAATAAAGTTTTATGTATTATTAAAATATATGGTGTTTTGTCAGAACACATTATACATTAATAACATATGCTCAAAGCAGTCATTTACATTCATACATTTGACTTGAAAGGTTTGTGGAGAGGTAGAGCTATTAAAAGGTAGGGTGTTGGGTGTCAACCAGCCGCCAAATACCCAGTCATGGCAGCTGGGGGGTGGTGTGGTCGGAACTGGTACCCTGCGGGGCAAAAGTAACCCGTTACCGTTTCGGCTTGAGTGTAAAACTCGCCACAGATATCCAATAAAGTTCGCGACATCTAACACACGCCTTTCATGGTTAGATTAATCGAAGATTTCATAATATTATTCATTTGGTATCATTTCAGACTTAAACCACAACTTGGTAATAACAAAAAATCATGGAATTTACAGATTCATTTAAGGAGTTAGGAGGCTTTGCTAAGCTAACAATTTACACTTTTTTGACGTTTTTTAGGAGTCCACTTTATGATCTTAAATTCTCTCAAGCGTTTGATCTTATACCTGTTTCGTCGTATTCCATCTTTAAAACATCATGGAATGGTTACGAAAGTCCATCAAGCTATAAACACACCAGCCGGAGTTATCTTTGTATGCTCTTCAAAAAATAAGGTATGTTGACATCTTACAATGAGCCCACTTACAAACACAATATTTCAAAACACTCATAAAGGATTCGATCAGATATTATTACTTGCATTTTTATTCGTATCGGAAATCTTTGTAACAACTGTCGTAGACCATACAGATATGCCGAAGAATTTGGTAATACAATGGTATGTTTATTTTCGAGATTTCTGTCAAGTAATAATTGAAAACATTGGCTAACATAATCAAATTGGCGGTACAGGGTTTTATGTAGACGTCGATTAAGCACATTTGCGTTCAAGGAAAAATAAACAGGGACGTGTTATAAAAGGAACAGCTGAATGTGTTTTGGGTATTGTCTGTCGCGAAACAAAAGAAAAATCAAATACTTCGTATTAAAAACCAAAAAAAGACAACAATTTTACCATTATTAAAAAAATACATACATGCTGAAAGCATTGTTGTTACTGATAGTACGAGTTTACACAAGAATGGGTTTCAAAACACTTCGGTTTGCCATAAACGATATTTTGATTGTCCTCGAAACGCATTAATTTACACAAATACTATTAAAAATGTTTAGCAACGTTTTTAACTTTCAAAAAAATCATTGCAATCTTCGTATATTATTGATTTATATTTGACCGAATTTTTGTACAGAAAAGGGTATTTCAAAGAATGGGATGAAGGCACCGAAAAATATGTAAAGATAGCACCTGGATATAAGTTTAATTCAATTCAAACAGATGTTTTTTTGAGCAAATTTAAAATTATTTCACAATATTCAATACCTAGGTTTTGATATTGCCAAGTTTTTTATCTGACTTTTTAGACAGATATATGGATTTGACTAGGTCCGTCTGACTGTATGTCTGTCCGCCCGTCCGTCTGTTTGTCCGCACTCTTATTCTAATAAAGGGTTTTTAATATTTACTTCAATATAGGGATTTTAACAGTTTCTTATTCTAATTCCGGGATTTTACCAATTTATTATTCTAATTAAGGGGTTTCAAGCGATTTCTTATTCTAATTAAAGGATTTTAATCTTTACTTCAATAAAGGGATTTTACCATTTTCTTAATCTAATTAAGGGATTTTGCCAAATTTTTATTCTAATTAAGGGATTTTAAACTATATCTTAATCTAATAAAGGGATTTCCATTATAATAAGGCGTAAAAATGGTCAATAAAGGCAACAAAATTGTGAAAAATTGGCAAAAATTACCAAAATAAGGCTAATATTGGGAACGGCATCTCCCGTTTTTATATAAGTAACAATTTAGACATAAATGATAAAATAGTGTAAAAATAGACAAAAGTCAGAACTGGAATATTCGTTTTTATAATAACAATTCGGACAAAAATTATAAAATCGTGTTAAAATAATTGAAAATCAGAACGGAATGTTCCGTTTTTATTGTAGCAGTTTGGACCAATATATTAAATATTGGATAAAAATAGCCAAAAACCGATCGGAATATTCCATTTTTCATTATAATTATAGACTATAATTTTAAAAATAGAATTTATTATAGGCTTGTATTATGTAAAAATCTGAAATTATAAGTAAAAATTCAATTTTATGAAAAATAATATTAGCTAATAGGAGCGAGCAAACGGAGAGAGCGTGCGACCATATACTAACTGAAATTAACTTTACAAAGTCAGATATTATGACCGTATCGATCGCGTTTATAATGAAAATAATATTTCCCACATTTGTTACCGTTTTTGGATTATTTTCGTTAGCGGTTCCTTACAGATTTGACCATTTTTAGTTACATTTTTTTAAAAAAAAAGTGGAGCATATGGATTTGACAATGTCTGTCCGTCCCTCTGACTGTTACCTCAGTCTTAAAATAATGTTGTCAAGTATTTAAAGAATTTATATTTAAGAAAATAAAACCTTAAATAATTAATTAGAGAACAGTGCAAGTAGGATTTCGAGGTGGTAAGACACCTCCAAAACTGTTTCAATTGCATTATAGGGGCTCCTCCTGGACATCCCAACCCTCAACCGTTGAATATGAGAATTCAGATCGAAGAGAGGAGTGCAAGGGGGTTTTGAGGTGGTGGGCACCCCTATGATAAAGTGGTGAAAAAGTTTAAAGTTTCCTTTCGAACTTTTTATAATTCAACTCAACTCATAAAACTAAGTTGAATGAGCAGTCCCTCAAAGTGGTGGACACCCCATCATGGAAAATTTATGCAATCACACTTTATATAAAGATGGCACATGGAGATGGAGATCTTCGGCATAATTTTTGATCACAATATTTGGAACTCATTTGAACTTTCCCAGTTGCAAATCTATGGTTATGTGTGAAGTTTTTGTTATGTTTATCCCATTTTTTGCTTGTTTTAAAGTTTTTCAAATTTACATCAGTTGATTCAGCAGCTTTTAAAGCCTTTGTTTGAATATTTATGTCATTCACTGGATAGAAATTTTCTCTAGCTTAATGAAAATTAGAGTATGTTAATTTACAGATCATTTCTAATTTCTTAATTTTCGTCCTTGATTCTAGTTTAATAACTGTTGATCTATAGTTTTCGCCGATATTTTTAATTTTCTGTTGTATGTTTGCACGAAACGCCTTTTGTAAGTTTGTTCGTTCATTATCCGTCTATTTGCACTCCAAAATCTTCTCACACTCTTCAAATGAAAGATGTTGAGTAAGAATACTATTAAAAATACTGCCATCATTTTCACTGTCATCGTCAATATCACTATCAGTTTTATTCTTACTTTCAATTTCACTATTGTTGTCTATTGCAATTTCAATTTTTTCACACACTTCTAAACTTTTACAAATTTCATCGTTAGATACAATAAGCTGTTGAAAATACGCAAAAATTTGATTTGCAGCTTAAATTTCACAACTATTTAGTTTTTCTAATGATTGTTGAAACATTTTCTCAAATATGTCTTTAAATGAATTAAACACACATCATTTACCATATTTTTACTGTGTTTATAAAGAAATCAATAACCATCAAGATTAATCGTTAAGCATAATAACAAGTTCATTAATTAATTTAATCCATTCTTAATTTTTATTTATGAAGTCTCCCCCTGTGGCATTGACAGTGAACTTATTGGCCTTTCCATGGTTGACTTGTCAAACTCAGTGATCTTTGTCAATGTCCTGTGAGTGCAGAAAGTAATTTTTGAAAGGTGAGAAAAGAAAAAGGAAAAAGTAGTTTCAAACCGCCTCTATGTTCGCTTAGAAGGTTGGAGAAACTTCCAAAACATGTAAAACTTTGCTATCATAAGCCCGCGTAGGTGCAAACGAGCTGCCTACTCCCAAGACCTACAAAATCCAAAACTCACATCAATTAACATTTGAGTTTCCATCAAATACAATTATCAATCATATGTTTATTCCTATTATGTGTTTTATTTAAATTTATTCCCTTAAGTTATTTTATTTTTTATTTCGGTACTGGAAGATCCGAAAGGGTGTGTGGTACCATAATAATACCCTCACTAATGCGAAGAATTTACACCCCACACGGGGTTTAGGTTTCTCTAAAAAGAATTCTCACTTAATTTTTCCCCACTACCTTTTACCAATCTTTTTTTAATTTTTTAAAACTTTTTATTATTTTATAAAATAATATATATCAAAACAACAATTATATTTAAAATTCCATCTCTCTGCCCCACCCGTTCAATTATATAATTTCAAATTATCCCCCTTTTTATTTGACCCCCTTCCTGACCGCCATTTACCCCATTTTTGGTTATAGATTTCTAAATTATATAATAATTCTTGAAAGAAATCTCAAAAATGGCAACTCTATGTGGGAAAATTTTTTAACTGACTGCAACTTTTTCAGATAGATGGATTTGACTATGTCTGTCTGTCCGCGCACACTCTTAAGTTAATTGTGGGATTTTGATCTTTACTTTAATAAAGGGATTTTACGAATTTCTTATGTTAATAAAGGGAATTTGACCTATTATTGTGGCATATTGAAAATTTTCCATTATATGATTGATATATCCGTGTGTCTGTGTGTTTGTCTGTCACATGTCCCGATTTTAAAAATTCCAGTTTCCATAGCCTAGACTTAATATGGCTCAATATGCCATCATGTGTGTGTTCCATTCTTGTTTATGCTTATAAAGGGATTTTGACTAATTTCTTATTCCAATAAAGGGATTTTACCAATTTCTTGTTAATAAAGGGATTTTAAGGTCAAAAATGAAAAAATAGGGTCGAAAATAGCAGAAAGTATGATCAAAATTGGTATTAAAGAGGTCTTAAAGTGTACAAAATTCAGTCAAAATAGCTAAAAATTGAGTGCCGTTTTTTGTTGAAAAAGTAGCGTAATTCAGGCTAAAAATAGCAAAAAAAAAGACCAAAAAAAACTGACCAAAATTACAAATTCATGCTAAAATGACCAAATTTTGATTAATATTTAAAGTGTCATATGCTGCTATTTACAGTAAAATTAGGGATTTCTAGGCTAAAGGGATTTTGACATTTCTTATTCCAATTAAGGGATATTACCAATTTCTTGTTAATAAAGTGATTTTAAGGTTAAAAAGGACAAAAAATAGGGTCGAAAATGGCAAAAAGTATGCTAAAAATTGGCATTAAAGTGGCTGAAATTCAGTTAAAATAGGCTAAAATCTGAGAAAAATATGCGAAATTACACAAAATGGACAAAATTTAGGTTACAAATTTAGTAGTATATGCCACTTTTTGTTGAAAAAGTAGCAAAATTCAGGATAAAAATAGCAAAAGTAACTGGCCAAAATGAACAAATTCAGGCTAAAATGACCAAAATTTGATTAATATTTAAATTGGCATATGCCGCTATTTACAGTAAAATTTGGGATTTCTAGGCTAAAAATGGTCAAAAAATTAGTCAAAATAGGCAAATTTATGCAAAAATGACCAAATATTAATAATAAAATTTGAGTGGCATATGCCGGTATTTGTTGTAAAAATAGGGATTTACATACTCAAAATGGCAAAGTATTGCCAAAAAAACTGGCCAAAATGTGCAAAATTAGGCAAAATTCACAAAATTTCATTAACAATTTAAGTGAAATATTCAGGTTTTTGTTAGTAAAAATAATGATTTACAGTCTCAAAATGGTCACAAAATCAAGTCAAAATAAGGGAAATTTGGCAAAAATCGCTAATAAACGATAATAAAGTGATTTGTATTTGATTCCATCTGATTTTAACATAATGTTTAACTTTTTACAGAAAAA
>JAQIXJ010004481.1:0-10751 GCA_034700185.1 Phthiracarus laevigatus | reverse complement strand
ATGTCGGTTGGAAATGTTTTCACACGGGTCCCCCGGCGGGGGGGGTCTCTTCGGTGGAAACGTTTATTCCCGGGTGGAAACGTTTTCACACGAGTGGAAACCTTTTTTCCCGGGTGGAAACGTTTTATCCCGGGTGGAAACGCTTTCTTCCGTGTGAAAACGTTTTCTCACGGATAGAAAGGCTTTCACCCGAGTGGAACCGTTCTCTCCCGGGTGGAAAGGTTTTCATACGGGAAGAAACATTTTCTCCCGAGTGGAAACGCTTATATACTAGTAAAAATAGCTCCGCAAAGCGCAAGATCAAGGAACCTTCCTTTGAGACAACCAACCAACCATAAGAAATTGGGAGTTTATAGATGCATGCGTTTTCCTGAAAATGATGGGAAACCGTTTTCAAGTTGCTGCCATGGCGGCCATATTGGTATTCAGATCGTACCCAATATCGAAGAAACCTTCCTTTTGAGACAACCAACCCACCATAAAAATAGGAGTTGATAGATGCAGGCGTTTTCCTCGAAATGGTCGGAAATCGATTTCAAGATGGCTGCCGTGGCGGTCAAATTGGTATTCAAATCGCAACCAATATCGAAAGAAACCTTTCTTTTGAGACAACCAACCCACCATAAAAAATTGGAGTTGACAGATGTAGGCCTTTTCCGGTGAAATGGTCGGAAGCCGTTTTCAAGATGGCTGCCGTGGCGGCCATATTGTATGGCGCAGCCCAATTTTTGCGCCCAAATTCCAGAATGAATCGTTGCTAAATTCACGTTTCGTACACATGTAGGAACCTCCATTTCTATCCCTATTGTAGCCACTATGAGATATACACCAACCACCATCCACCGTTATAGTGGAATAAACTGTTGCGCACAGGAGTTGGGAACTACGGGTATGTGACACTGGTATGAAAGTCCTAACTGCCCATGCCATTCCGCTCCCTATCATGGTCTCTAGGGGGCACCATTCCACCATTTTCTTCTTTTCTTCATAACTTGCCACCATCTTAGGAAAGACCTAAGTCATCCCTCACAGTGGCATGGATCACACAGTGAACTCGAAACGTGGGAATAGTCGGACGAAATGTGGGTTTTATTTTACTGTCCCCGGCTTCTGGCAGGAACGCAGGTTACGATATTACTTCCTGCAAAAATGGTGGGAATAGTTCGTCATGATTCCACAACTTATCTGATCGCATGGCAGGATCGAAATCCAATCCCTCTACTACATTTTCCTACAGATGCTGTGTGAATCGCTAGCGACGTTTACCTTGAAAACATGGGACCACTACTCCACCTATTCCGATCAACTTCGTGGGAATCTCGGTCATGTCATCAATCATCCGCAGCGGGTGCCCTTTGAATATGTTCGCCGTGGCGTATAATATTGCCCTCATGTCTCAGTTCTTTTTCCGGCCGCCAGGATCGGCGTGTTTATTTGGAGTTATCATGGTGTACAATCCATGCACCTGATTTCGTTTTTCATACGCAGTAAAAGGTCAGTGGACATTGGCTATTGCTAATATTCAAAAACGATTGTGGATTCCGACTGTGAGGTACGGGGAGCTCTCCGCGGGAATGTGATCGCAACAACATTTTTCCGTAGTCGATTAACCTTTGATTAAGTCGTGCTAATGATTCCTGTGTTGTAAAACAAAACAAGAACAGTATTCTCCATGATTTAAATTTTATAAGATTAGATCAGTGGAGCTTAGGGCAAGGGCAGCAGGTTACCATATTTCCGGAAGATTATAGGCTAGTGCAGGAAATCTCACCATGATGGATTTTGACCCGTAGAATTTTTAGGACACTCCACTCATCCACCAAGTCTGGGGGGGGGGGGGGAGGGGGGCACGGAAGACCATTATTGAGCAGCAACTAAAATCGTACTATTCTCTGGATTTTGTAAAAATTGATTTTTGTCTAAAATAAAATTTTCCATGTAATAATCGAATTTTACCTACTGCACTAGTAGTAGTATCAACAACAAAAATGGCATGGCAACTTCAACCAACAGAAGAAAGAAGACAATTAATTTTAAGATCCCATATCTAACTCACATAGAATCTATAAACTGCAAAAAATCTCTGAAAACCATCCGAACTTGTAAATATTAGATTAATAAACACCACAATTGGCTGTAAAATCACGTTGGTGTTAACCTCTAGGCGTTAGTGTTAACACTGTATAAAATGTACTAGAAAATTACACAGACAGAATACCATGCTGAAGTTCCAACTGGTGTTAGTGTTCTAGACTGTGTTAGTGTTAATACACTAGACATAAACTCAGGTCACACTAACAACGGTGTTAACACGAGCGAGTTTATTTCTGGTGTCCCAGCAGTTGTTAGTGTTGGCGTTAGTGTTAACACCTGTTGTTAACACCAAATATAAAATCACCCAATGAATGCTCTAATCTTGCTTTCGTGGGTCCATCCATCATAAAATCAATAATACCCGCAAAATCCATTGTGACTCCCATGAGATATCCGTCAGGCGCGGTCAGTGTAAAATGCAGGTTGCATGCAATTCAAGAAAAATTTTACTGGTAAAATATTGTACATCTCTTATACAGTATCATACACCGTTACATTTTTATTTGAAGGCGACACGCAAACTTTCGCTTTACCGTTCTGTATACAGAGTTCAATTATGCAATCGGTTTTTATTTGCAGATATAGAATGTATCAATTTTCTCAATCCCATGAAAAGGAGGGAAGCAGCACCCCTTCTAAAAAATTTTTTGTCAATTTACCACCCTTCTTACATCCCCCTACTCTTACTACAATTACGCTTATCTAATGGTTTTTAACGAGGGGCACCCCAACTCATTTTCCTGCCAACCTCTGCCCCTTCCTACATGCATTGTTTATATCCATATTTTGCCTTCGGACCATGTCATCCCAGTCAAATAATCAAATAATAATAGTAATGAATCATAACAAAAACAGTTCTCTTCCAATACACGATTTTTTACTCTTTGCGCGGTGTATTTTTACGATGGAATTCAAGTAATCTAGACCCCTGTTGTTTTCATTCAATTACTGAAGTGTGCTTGGTGGTGTAATCTCAAGTGGTTTATGGCTGGTTGGCTGGTTAATTTAGTCTTCGCTGAAACAAGGAAACATGAAATCTGATACATACATGTATATGTAGATGGTTTTATAGCAAGGGCATCTGAAATGTCCAGGTAGCATTTTAGTGTATAAAGTATGCATGAAACTGTCTTGTGTATGTTGCTTACACGCACATCGGCTCGGGGAAGTTAGGATATCGATGATATACGATGTTGGGCCTTTAGTAGGCCATGATCTGATGATGGTTGAGGAGTGTTCTGAGGTTTTTGTCTTCCGGTACAAGGGAACGGCCGCAGGACCGAAGAATGAGCTAGTCTACATATTTTTCATAATTTTTCACCGAAGGCGATGGAAAGGCTGATTTGAGACAACGTTTCACCCGGGTGAAAAGTGATTTCCACCTAGGCGGCATCCCCTATGAAAGGATCACTGTATTCAAAGCAGAGCACAATTAATTGCCTAATTATCCCCTTTGAAGTTTATTTGAAGTTATTTATGGTCTACCGGCAATCGATGAGAGGAACATCCTCAACTATCGGCTGGTACCGTTGATTCGGTTCTGGGAGCACGGGACATTCCGGGCTGGGGAATTCAATACACCGTGAAGTGAATTTATGTGCATGTAGATGCTCACCAAGTCAATTCATGGGGATGCTAGCATAATACGCGACCAATTAAATTAAACGTTATTCGTTATTATTCTGCGGGAAAATGAACTAAATGAATATTTAGAATTATTTCCTTGTCTGACCGTCGTTCCAATTCTCAGAGAAACTGCTAGTACGCCAATGAAATCGGTGTGTTTACCTTTGGGTAGAGTCCAACCGTGGCACTTTAAGTAAAAGCATCTATAGGTGAAAAGTACGCACAACCCGTTCCGTCGCTCCGTGTTTAATAAATATTCCGTTCCGCGATTAGAGGTTGTTTTAAGAATTAATTAATTTAACAATTATGATTAAACGTTAAAATTTAACAATTAGGGGTTGTTAACCCCTAATTACATATTAACAGAAATACGGGAAAATCCCACTTACCTCCATCAGCCTCAACAGACGCTTAGAATTTCTAAGGTTTTAAGGACGGTCCTAGTGACGAGTAATTTCGATGTCGTTCGTGTCCGCGGGAGAAATTTATTATTACATAAGCTACGTGATACCGATCGACATGATAGTTGAGGTTATGTTACAGGTCCTATCGTCGATTGCCGGTAACTCATAAACTCAACAGGGGATAATTAGGCAATTGAATTCGCACTGCGTTGAGTATTGTGGCCCTTTAATATTTATCAAGCTGTTTTTTAGTTTCAATTCATTAAGCTATTTCCACATTTCTTATTTCTTCAGCCTTCCGTATTCGTATTCTTCAATATATCACGCTATTATTAATTTCCAATTTATATACACTAGTTGATCAGGGAAACGTTCTAGTGAGATATACTAACGGTCACAGGCAAAAGGGTTTTCACACTTTCAACATTTACTTGTCACGCTTATGGTTAGTTTAAGGTTAGGATAGGGTGAGGTAAGGGGTTACTGTAGACTAGGGTAAGGTTTAGGTCAGGGTTAGAGTTAAGGTTATACTCTAATTCAGAGTTTAGGGGTAGGGTAGTGTTAGGGTAACCTAGACTTTAGGGTTAGGGTTAGGTTTATGATAGGGTTAGGGTAACCTAGGGTTAGGGTTAGGTTTAGGATAGGGTTAGGGTTAGTCTAAGGTTAGGTTACGGGTTGGGGTAAACTAGGGTTAGGTTTAGGTTAGGGTTAGAGTTAAGGTTATACTCTAATTTAGAGTTTAGGGTTAGGGTTAGGTTTAGGTTAGGGTTAGGGGTTAGGGTTAGTTAAAGGTTAGGGTTAGGACTAGGTTAAGGTTAGAGTTAGAGGTAGGTTAGTTTGGCTTGGCTTCGGTTAGGGTTAGGGTTAGGTAAGGGATTGCGAATGGACGGGATGCCACCAGAAAAATTTCTTAACTCTCTGATTTCCGATGGAATAAAAAGATAAAAAAATACATCTTAAAAACTTAGATTTAAATAAAAAAAGGGTTCTTAAACCGCAATGACACACCATATTACAATGCAATAATTTCTGAAAGAAATGCACATATTAATATTGGACAAAGGGAAAGAAAGTGCAGCAGTCAAAGCATGGGCTCGAGCAAGGGTTTTCTGTTGTACCTGAAGAATCAAAGGAAGAAACACATTAGCCAATACGCCAACGGGGCGAACTGGCCAACAACTGGTTTTCCGTACTCGATGTCTACGTAACCTTTTTCGGGTATAGTTACGGCGACGAGGGGGGGGGGCTTATGTAGGCCATCTGATATCGGGGTACATGACATTCTATTACACCGGCACCGGAATGGTTAACGGGGAGGGCAGACTATCCTAAAAGTTTCAGCAATGGATATATACTAAGGCTTCTCAGCAGCTGGGTATCTTTAGAATTTAAGAGTTGGCCATTGAACGTATTGGGTCGACTATGCAATTAAGGTGGCAATAGATTAACTATCTGTCGTGTAAAAGACTGACATTCCATACTTGAATGGAACTCGTCACCTAAAGAACCTGTACATCTTCTCTGGCTGTGCGGTTCATTACCCCACCTTCAAGTTTCAACCGGGAGCCGATGGTTCGATGTCCTGAAGGATAAATAGTATTTACACGAAATTTGGTGGGTAATGACCAATATATCTATATTTAACAGAGGCCATTCTTACTTAAAACGGTCTGAATTAACCGCAACCATTATGGGCTATTTAAATTGGTAGACGTACGTTTTACTCTGATTACCTGTCGAAATCTTACCCCAGAACGCAACCATTCTACTCTTCATTAGAATGGACAAAGGCGTTATTCCAACCTCTCCATATACGATGGATGGTACCTGCCAAACATCAAATTAAGAAAACGAAGATGCATCCTTTGGATTATACCTAAATTTTCAAAACCCCAGATATCCGAGCCATATATATAATAAGATTGGCAAAATGACTCTATTAAATAAATCGACCCTCATGACAATGAATGGAGAGGTTGAAATGGCGCCCTTCCGGAGCACGCTAAACATAGCTTTATTTAGTGGCCTGTTCACACAAGTTCTTTTCAGTCTAAGCGAAAGAACTATTACAGGAAAATGTCACACCCAAGTAGTTATGTTTAACCTCTTCAACCTCACTGCCATTGTAATAACATTTACGCTTAGGTTGGTTCCCTTTTGAGAATACAAAAATGTTGGTCTTATTGACATTCACCTTTAGTTTCCATAGCAGGTAGTAACAGTGAAAGTCATTTAGGGCTCCCTGTATATTAGCTCACCAGGCGACTCACCCATCGGGCGAGTATCGTGCATAAACCAGCACAGAAACTTGATCTTGATCTTGATAATTACGCTGACAGAGGCCAATTCTGGCGTTATGGTCAGCGGGAGGAGAGAGGGTGAGCCGTCATAAACCATTTGAGATTACACTCACCAATTACACTTCAGCATTTTGAATAGAAACAGGGGGCTGGGTGACTGGAATGTCATCGAAGTTCCCCCGTATTCTTCGCTAGAGTATAAAGGTTGCAGTGTGTATAAACTGATGTAGAGCTGGAGGACAAATCTCAACTCAGTACCAAAGATGCTTTATATAACCCAGTGGCACCAAAACAAAAATGTTTATCCAAAACGCAATGCCGGTGTGAAAGGAATAAACGTCCTAGAAAAAAATGTCCTGAAGAATAAATGAAGAATAGCCCGGCATTGTTAAAGGTAAGGGTCGGGGTTGGTAATTGCGGCTTAATCCGTCCAATCATGGAGGTATTATTAAGACTTAATAATACCTCCATGCTGGTCCAATACAATAGGGTAGGACGCTTATTCCTGACGGACGGAAATTCCTGTTACACCGGAGTCAAGTGAATTAGGATGCACATGCAGTTTACAATTCATCTAATTTTTCCTTTGCACAGTGGGTAAGGTCAATTGTTAAATGAGTACACTCTGGGTTGACTCCAGAAACTAACTCGGGGGTTACTCCAACCCTGTTCTAACCACAGATTTGACCTCTGCAACGGGGTAAAGTTACTCAAGAGTAAACCCGGAGTTAACTCTGGGGAAAACCGGAAATTTTACTCAAAGGTAACTCAGGTGTTGGGTTAACCTGAACTTGTAGCCAGTTTAAGTTATACATGCATTACCAGATGCAATAGAATTGAGTTAACCTCTAGGGGTTATCTCAATTTGGAGGTCAAACTTTGAGTTAGGTCACTTGTCAGCTGTCACAGATCAGTCCGCCATCATGGCATGATTTTCATGCCTGTTTTTCAAGCTGTGGTACGTCCATCCGAGGGAAGAAAACTATGTTCGAACACCAGCCTCAAGAATGAGCCTGCGCACTGGCATCTCACAGACAGGGAGCCCAGGAGGTTTAGCCTAGATGAACGAGGTATCAGTATCCAAGTATTGGAATGTGTAGGGGGTAACCTGTGATTTACAGATATGGAAGTCTGCCGGTGATTATCCTCTGCGTGTGGGGGTACAGCCCCCCCCCCCCAAATATGGGTATTGGAAATAACGAAGGGGTAAAAAAATCAATGGGTATCAAAATGAAGGTATTACCGAGCTGGTTAGAATTAAATTGTTATGGCCAAATTTTTCAATGTTTATTGCCAGAAGTGGCCCCTGAAGCGAATGGCAAGGGGTCAAAATTCACATTTTTCGATTTTCAACCCCCTGCAGGGCCCCAGTGCAATTTAAGGGACCATGACCCATATTTCCCCACAGTACTCTCACATACCTACAATTTGACACCAATTTTGTCATGATCTGATGACATGGATTTTTTGACCCCTTGGTTATTTCCAATACCCAAATTGTGGGGGTCTGTACCCCCACACGCAGAGGAGGATCACCGGCAGACTTCCATATCTGTAAATCCTAAGTTACTGCCTACACATTTACAATAATGAGGGCGGGTGATTTTTGTTATTTTAAACAAGACTGCAATAACTACTGTTGACTATATTGGAAGCAGCCATATGTGGCTGCTGTCAGAAATATCTCTGTGAATATATCTGTGCTTGCTGCTATGGGCTAAGCTGAGCGCGTTTAGGCTCCCTAAAATTACTTGTTTATAATCCTCGCCCGCATCGAATATTTGGGCCGCATACTGTTTAATCAGTATAGGTAATATTTACTTTAAATATACCGTATCATTATTATTCATCTAATCAATATTCCATGATTGAATAATATTAATAGAATTACCAAAATTAGTTTCATTCTTGGGAACGTCCATGTATTCTGCAGTCGACGACACCGCCGATCGGATACATATGTAGGCCTACAAATATCGGTGATTCTATAAGTATGATTCATGGGGTATGAATAAGTTAAAGGGGAACTGACGTCTCAAAAACATGTCTACTTTTTGTTCTCTAATTATTCCTTATATCATCATATAAAAACTGCCTAAATTTGAAAATACAATATCATTCCACTGCTGAGATATTTCAATATTCATGTTTTACCGAATTCAAATTTCCCGCCCTAAAACAGCTTAAAAGTGATGTCATTCCTATACTTCTCTGGTTTACTGCCTGCATTGTATTCATTACTTTCTCATCTTTATTCGTGTTTACTGAGCCATATCCAACTGAAATAATGTCAGTTCTTGATTGATTCTCAAGACAGCTAATGTCCAGTTGGGCAAGAAGGGCAATTTTGTTGCTATTACCAAGAGTTTTGTGGGTATTTTGGTACAAGGAATTACCCATAGACTTTGTATCACCATCCACCTAAAACAACTAATAAAATACAATTTTTTGTTACTCTAAGCATAAAGAACAGCTCATTTAGAAGAATAGGTGCCTAGACACCCACTAACACCACCAGCAACTACCAGCAGCCATTCAACACACAGAAAACACTTTTACAACAGACACTGATATTGTGTAAAAGAGCTGAAAGATGTATAGGAATGACATCACAGAAAAGTTATTTTATGGCGGGAAATTTGAATTCTGCAAATGCATTTCATCAAATATCTCAGTAATGGCTTAGCATACTTTCAAATTAAGGAAGAGTTTATATGATAGTCAAAGAAATAGGAAGAGGGCAAAAAGTAACATTTTGTGGGGGATACGTCAGTTCCCCTTTAAATAATATGTATGATGGTATAAAAGGGAAAACTAGTTCAGCTCTTTCCATCTCAATCCACGTCGTAAGAACTGCCCCACCAGCCCCCCGACAATGTTATTATCCATGATGCTTCAGGCTTGATCGTGATGGCGATGCGGCTCCACGTAACACCATATGTTGAACGTAAAACGAAACGTTCATTTATAGTACGCTATCATGTCATCACGTCCTGTTGCCATATACTGGCCTATACAACTGCATAAGGCTGCAGACAGGATTACATTACCTGTGTATATTGCGCCAAAACTTGCCTTATCCATCAGGACGCATGCGTCGTGCGGTGCTATTTTTACGGGAAAATTCGTCAGTGACAGCGGTTCTTCCTATGAGCAAACATGGATACTGTTGGATTAATTTTTCAAGCGTGGTATACCGAATGTTCAAGCGAGAAGGCAAGGTAAGATACTAGTATTTATTTCTAAAGTATATACATTGCTAGACCGAACAATGTATGTTTTTTCAGTAAAATTTTTCTGTTTCCCGAACATTCCATCTCGTCAGGCCTACTGTGACTTTCCGGGTCGCGAAATCTTTTCCCACCTGAGTTCTTCACACCATGGTTTGTTATAACCACCGTTCTAAATCTAACCATAACTTATCCGTTCTAAACCGACGTCCTAAAGTTTACTGGCTGAACCATTACGACATGTACGAGTGCCAAAAGTCTGGTGGGAATAAACATTTTGAGTCTGGGTCAATAGTATAAGTAATCAATTGCCGTTCTGTCCGCGAGGACCGACCCAGACGTGAAATTTTCCCCTAATGGGAACCATTGCAGCGATTCCGACCGATGACTAAATACACGTGACGTCAATAAACCATGAAGGAATACTATGGAGAGGATTATGCGACTTTCTCCGTCATCCACAGTGGAGGAAGAAAACTCACAGCCTATAAAAGGATATGGGTTCGAATCCTACTGATATACGCAATATTTTTTCTCAATTTATATCGGTTAAGGGTAATGGTTGGTGTTAGTTTGGTTGGAATAGTTTTGACTTGCAAAATCCATCAATAGAAAACTTTAGTGCATAATGTACGGAGGTCATACCATTTGGGAAAAAATTGGCGACCCGGACACTGCACGATCTCGGGTAACAAATATTGATCTTACAGGCATCCTACACATTGTACACCGGCATTCATTTCTCGAGCTACAAAATATCACTGGCGGAGATTATATATAAAACATCTAGGGCTACAATTTCCGTGAGTCTATTTAGGCCACTTAAAAAAATAAGTTGGTTCTCGTCCCCGCCCGACCCTCCGAAATGACCCCGACCCGAATTATTTTTTATTTCGTAAAAAACGCTTTGAAAACGCCCGAATCTGGCGTATTCGAAAGTCCCGCGCTTCCGACTTCGTCGATTCGGATCCACTCGGCTACTTTCGGAGCCAGTCGGCATCCGCGCAGTCGCAGTCTTCGAAAGAGATACAGGGAAGTGCATTTCTTGCATTTTCTTACTTATTGGCAAGTCCAAACATTCAATCAAAATGTATAAA
>JAQIXJ010004480.1:0-10752 GCA_034700185.1 Phthiracarus laevigatus | reverse complement strand
AGTAATCGCGCAAATCTTATATCGATTTATTTAGTAACTTTTTTCGACTGCCGAATAAAATGTATATAATTTTTAAATTTTACTATATTTTAACATAATTATAATAATGTCTCTCAACTTAATTATATTTACTGTATAGATGCTTCCTAACATGGATTTACAATATTGAACTACAAATCGAATTTTGACAAACGAATATAAAATTTTTGTTAAATATTTTACATTATTAAGCCAAAAGTTATATTGGCTTATTTTAAAGAATAGCTATCTAGCTTTAATTCATTTTAATCAATGTACATTATGTTTTTCTCTTTTGATATGATAGTAAAAAAAATAAATTTTACGGACAAAATGTTAATCAAATTTTAACGTTTTTTATGAAATTTTATATGAAAGCTTGCATTAAAACTCACTTAAAGTTAAAACATGTATTCAGATATTCTTGCGTTAGTTTTGTTTTAAAGTTTGTTAGTAAATTTAAGAACTTTTATGATGATTGTGCCATTGTTGGTTAAATAAAAAGGAATATGAAAGAACAGTTGTAGATTTTTTTGAGATTAAACATTCGCTTATTTCTTTAGCACACTTTGAAAAAGGCGAGTTTATGGATTTAACCATGTCTATTTGTCCGTTCATCCGTCTGTAAGTTCGCAGATTTATTTTGATAGAAGGATTTGTCTTGTATTACAACTGAACTGTTGAATTGTAATGGTAATATTTTAAAATGTATGGTATTTAATTTTTAATTCAAGTTAAATTGGTAAAACATTTAAAGTATTATCATCAAATTCATCATTATTCATAGCTAGTGATTGGTTTTAAAAGAACTAATTTATATAATTTAATTATTATAGTTCTTTAATTAAATTATGCAGATAATGATAGAAAATAAAATGATAAACTATTAATTATAACTTAATTCCTATAATTCTTCTAATGATGACTAGATGTGTCAAAAAAATATTGGTTAAATGAAAATAATAATTTTGGTAGATTAACCCTTAAGCTTAAACTGTCTACAAGCATTTTATTGATGATTAGAAGTGTCAATAGAAGATGTAAATTAATTTGCAAAATTCATTTATGTAATTTAACTTTAAAGATTAATCTGTCTAAAAGCCGTTACCAATCTAAAGCATTTAATAAAATCTATTAGAGTTTATAATTTTTCGAAGATTTCTTTATAACAGCCTTCAAACAAGAAAGTATTTAGAGAAAATATAAAGATTATTAATTTACAGAAAGTAATTTTCATTCAAAATTTGATTTTGTTCAAGAAATATTGCGTAAAATTGGAATAAGTATACTTTAAATATATAGGACTATATTGAATTGCATGAAGTAAAAAACAACAAATTTGTTTTAAACTTTAATTATCTTTTAAAAATCTAAATTAACATTATAATGCCATTTTTAAATTAAACTAAATCAAAACATTACAAGAAATAAAGATTTTAATCTAGCAAAACCATAGTAATGAATAAATATTAAATTTAAACAAGTCACATTTATGCAAAATTATAAAAATTAATAAGTTATTCCCAATGTAGTACAAGCCATTCTAGTTTTGCTAAGATTTTGCGAAACCTGAGATTGAGCAATAGTAATTTTCAGATAAAAAAAGTAAATATTCAATTGAAGTTAGATTAAGACAGACGAAAAATGCAATTTATTCCTTACTTAAAAAAATTTAAATGTTTAAAACCTTATCTGCTTCTACTATTTGTACCAATTAATTTATAAACGGTTTGATTAACATTAAATTATTATTACATTTACAAAATTTACAGGTTTACACAAAATTTGTAAGTTAATAAAATTCATGTTTTAATCTAAAAAATGCCAATTTCAGTAGGTTTACATTTCTGAAAGATTTGATATTATGGCTTAGTATCCTATTCAAAAAAAAGAGAAAAATCAATTAGTTAACTAATCTGATAAAGGACAAAAAGTTAAGACATAAATCTATAGTCTGCCTGTACGTTTGCAGCCCCAAGTTAACAATGGCTTATGTTAATTGCTGTAAACTAAAAATTCGAATTTCAACTTTAGTAAGATAGATATTGTAAGCATTGGTTAAAACTAACATTAAAACTTTTATGACGTTGTTGTTCAATTGAAAAATTTGAAATATTCTGTAAATATGGAAAAATATAAAAAAATTGAAAAAATTGAAAAAAATTAAGAGTGTAAAAATACTTATAAAGTGATAAATTATATATAAACTAAAAAAGTCAACAGGTCAACAGATAGACATGCAAATATCCAATCCAAGGCTGACTTTTACTAAGTGAGCAAAACAAGAATAAAAAATAGTAATGCGCTCACTTTGATTCATATGTTTCTAAAGTGATTAAATATGTGCATTAATTTAGTTAATTATAAAGAAATGCACTACCTTTAAATCAAAAACAATAATTACTTAATTTAACATTTTTTTATTTTGATTTTTAACAATCAATACTTTTTTTATTGATGTTTTATTTATTATTTTAAGGTACTTTAAAACATAGTTAGAAATAGTACATCATTGAGTCTTTTGGTTAGTATTAGGCATCCATAGTTCAGCTTTCGACGATTTAACATCAAAAATGTTATTATTGACACAATTAGGCTCGTGATTTAAACTGTCTTCAAACTTTACTCAAATATTACCCAAAATCAATCTTTTTAGACCAGATTTTTTTAGTTTTGAAAGATATTGCCACATTTATAGTCAGTTTTGACATAAACGTGACCCAATTTAAGTCCAAATTTAACACTTTTAAGGATAAGTTAGACCAAATAATCCCCTGTTTTTGTTAAGTTTTGCCTAAATTTTGTGAACTATAAAAGGAATACAGACAAACAATCGGAAGTGTTAAATCCATTAGCTTACTTTCAAATTGAGTTAAAAAATAACACTCAATTACTATTACCATAAATGATAGATTTAATTAAAATCATAAATATTGTAAACATATTTCTATATTATTTACAGTTTTGATTGATCTAACAAGAAATATTTAATCTTTTTAGGTAACAGTTATTGTTTTTTCACAAATATTTAATTTTTCTTATATGAACAAAAAGACATGACTAAATAGAATTAGCAATAATTTCTTATACTTTGTTCTAATTATACTACGTTTAATTCAAACTGGTTTTTTATTTTGAAAATAAGTTTAAATAAAACCAGAATTATTTAATACTTTGGCCTTGCTATTTAAGAAGTGCCCTTTTATTTAAATTTTTTTCAAATTCTTTTACGTTTATCTACAATCACCGTACTGGTTTATAACTTTTTGGATAATCTAATTTCAATAGCTTGTTTCTTAATATATTGTGAACACAACTTGTACATAGCATTGTTTATTCTAAAACAAATTATTTATAACATTTCTTTCCAAATGAAACTTTTTTCATTTGTCAAAATATTTTTGTTTTTAAATTAACAGAATTTTTTTCCTAAAAGTAAGATACTATATGTTTTGAACCTAATTGATAGCGGTCTAACAATATTTAAGCATATTGTGTGAAAATTGGCTTAATTATTAACAAAATTAGATCAAATAAGGCAAAAAAAATGCAGCAGTTTTAGTAAAAACTGACAATATCTGGTTAAAAACAGTTAAATTATGGTTAAATATTATATTATGTTGGTGTCACAGTGTTACTAGTTATATTTAAAACTTATGACGCGCATAAATGTATCTTTAAAAAATTTTTTGATAATAATTTTTCTTTTCTGATCGTTTTCATTAGTCTAAATATTGTTAAAAATTCTTTTGATAAAGATATTCTTTATAAGAAGTCACTGTTAGTAATAAAAAACTAGCTGTTTGTATCTTACACAATTTAATTTTTTTTATAATGCATTGATTTTCATCTCATTATTTTTGGTCATTCGGGTTGCATAAACTAATATCAAAATCTGTAATAGATTTTATATGCCTCAAAAGAAAAAATTCTAGATTGAATCGTGATTTATTAAAAATGATTACAGTTTAAAATTTAAACAAAATTTAGATACAATCAAGCGCTAAAATATGCAATTTTAACATCTTCAAGGATACTAGAATCCAACATCGCTTTTATTTCTCTTAACTTACGAATATACTTATTTAAAAATATATTCAATGTTATTATTTTAAAATTAAAATAGAGAAATCGAAATTTGTTTCTTTTTAAATCTTGTTTGGTGAAAACGCATGTAATATAAATGTCTTAGTTTTACTAAAATATTTATAAAACTTATTCTAACTTGTATAAATCTTATAATCATATTTTCTTTTTTCATTTAAAACTTATTTAGCATAAAAGAATATGTTATCCAAAACTGAATTTTTGAAATTATACAAATTATATAATAAATCCAGACTTTTAAGTATAAAAAGTAATTTTCAATGACAAATATGTATTATCTTAGTTTGTTAAGAAATGGCATTGTTTATGACTTTTGATTAAAAAATATTGGTATAGCAATAGGATTAAAGTAAGTGTTTACTAGTGTTCATTCATGTGCTAATGTCTCTCAGAAAGAAGCCTAATAAAGTTATTTTAAAATGTGCTAAAATTTTACATAAATTATTTTAAAGTACTTATGAACTTAATATTAATATGAACTCATATTTAATTTGATTTAATATTTTTGTTCAAGATATTTTTTAATAACCATCAAATGAAATATTTCGCTTTTAATTTAAATTTAATGTTTTGTTAGTTGTCAAATTATAGATTTTAAAGTTAATGAAGAAGTTTTTTGCATAAAATTCAATTAAAAGCTCAACAATATGTTTACTAAATTAATTTTAAATCATAATATCTCTAGAATACATAAAAACTTTCGTTTGAACTAAAACTATTAAAGCTTTGGCATTAGGATGAACTTTTAGTTAGAAAAAGTTATTATTTGTCGTTCAAATTCAATTTAAAATCTCATGTTAATTTTTTAAATTGTTCTAACAAACGATTTAACTCAGGGAATATAAAACATATTCTTTACAAAACTCATTTGAGATTATGGAATAAAAATTTTACATAATTTAGAATTGATTAATAAATCTGTTAAATAACTTGTAAAAATAAATAATATTTATATATTTTAAAATAAAGAATCAAAAGGCTAATCTTTTTCAAAAAACATAAAAACAATGTTATTGATTAAAATTTATAAAATTTGTTTTTATTTCGAAAAATTATTCATATAGCATATAAGTCAATGAATGGAAAAATTAAGCTTTTTGATTAGCTTATTTACTATTGACAACTAGTGTATTTATTAATTATGGAAATACTTCATACTTAATAGCGCTTAAACAACTCTTTAAAATCAATTAAAAAATATTATTAAGCTGATTTGTGTTAAATTTAGGAAATAAGTAACAGTTTATTCATTCATAAAGTTTAAACATTTTCTAATAAAACAATTTGTATCGAAAAATTAAATGTTTTAACTTTTAGTTTTGACGTAATGTGAATAAATGCACGTCTAGTGTGTTAATAGTAAAGAATTATTAGAGACTTTATTTAGTCCAAATAAAATATAATAAATTTACAACAAATTTTTCAAATTGTAAACATAATTAAGCTAGGAGTTTACATGTAAAATTTTAAAAACTTTTTAGACATTTAATTAAGTGAATTTATTTAAGATTTAAGTTATATTTACCACCATCGTTTACACAAATACAATTATATTTTAATCAAATAAGGTTTAATAGGTCTTCATATATTAAATCCTTACTTTTAATTATTAAAATATAAAATTATTTTTTTACTAAGTTTATTGTACATTATTGTGATTAGTTGAACTACAATCAAAACATACAAAAATACAATTTTTAATATAGGCAAGAACTATTGATTTTTAGATCCCTCAATTTTTTATAGTTTTGTAAAATTAAAAAAGTTTTTTTAAAAATACTTTATGTAATAAAGTATCATAAAAATTTTTATTATGACAAAAAACTATTCAAAATAAAAAAGATGCAAAGTTCATTAGTCTAATTAGAGCGCCAACTACGTCAGACACACAGACAGTAAGACGGACAGACAGACAGCAAAGTAAAGTTTATTAACTCAATAAAGTCAGATTTAGTCAATGAAATAACAATGGTTTTTAAACTAACACATTTAAATAAAATTGAAGATTTAACCGTTGAACGTTTTTTCAACTTTGTAACTTTAAAAATCTAAATTTTATTTCGAATTTTAAATTTTCACTATTTTAGATTATAAACTGTAAATAAAGTTTTTTTTTCGTTTTATTAATAACGATTAAAGATATATAGTATTTTACTTGGGTTCTAAAATGGGAAGCGTTGATTTCTATTGCTTCATTTTTCATCTTCTATTGTTTATTTGACTTTAATAGTTATATGGATTTGACTACGTCCGCCTTTGATTACTCTTGTTTACAAAAAGTGTTCGATCTTTACTATGATAAAAAGAGTTACCGATTTACCTATTTCAAACAATTTCTCATCTTAATAAAGAGTAATTTTGCTCACTATAGTTATTGTGTCAAAGACTGTTTGTGTGCGAAGCAAAGGTATGTGGCATAGTAGTGTGCACGAACAGACGTACAGACGGAAAGAATTATCAAATCGATATATTTGATAATTTTGCTGTCAGATAAAAAATTAAAAAATATTACAGAATATCTGAAATAAAAATTTCAATAATTAAGAAATTTAAATTAAACTTAAAAATAAACATACAAATAAATTCTAACCTTTATTATTTTAGATAATTATAAAATTATCTAGAATTTAAATGAAATTAAATAAATTTACAATGTGATTGACTTAATTACTTTAAACTAAGAACATTATTTTTATATCTTGAACTAAAAACGCAAACCAATGTTTTTTAAAAATAACAGTTTATTTGTTAAGATTTCTAGTGAGATTGAAAAATATCTTACCTTTAACTGAACTCACTTAGTTTATAGCTTTAACAATTAACTTTAACTAGTTAACCTGTTAAAGCAAAAGTTAACGATTAAAATTTGCATATCTAATTATATGTAAGGTTACTAATCTGTTTTAATATAAATTAAATTAATCACAATTTATAATTGGTTTCCAAATCTTCATATTTTTATTACTTATTTAATTAAAAAACTGCTCTTACCGTACACCAAACATATTACCTAATTTTAGGAAATAATTTAAGTTTTGTTTACGACTAGACAAGATATGAACGATTGCCTTCATTGTTTCAATATTAATGCGCAATTTATTACAACATTGAAATCATCGAAGTCATTTCGTTAAATGTTTCTGTTTAGTAAATGTGTTCACTTCTTTCATATATGTAGGATACTATCATTTATCAATATTTATTAATTTACATATACTTACCATTTGTGATCCGATTTTGTATCAGTTTAGACAAAACCTTTCCTAATTTTGAGAGCTTAAATTGCATTTAAGATAATTGTCAGAGTTAATATTAATTGAGATGTTTTGATAATATTCATGATTTTTTTAACATCTTTGTATTCGGTACCCATTTATTGTTTATACTAATGTAAAATAAAGGGAAGTCATAATTTTAATCATTTTTACTGTAGGAGTAATTATTTAAGGCTGCTCCTCTAAATGTTTTTTCATTTCATCTTTTAATTGATTTAAATCAAGATGTGAAGGTTTCAGATTGAGGATAAGCTCCTATTCACAGCAGATTAATTATTTTTTTTGATAAGATTATGTCAGAAATGTTATTTATCTTATGTTTTCTTAATTTTAAAATTTTCTAATTTATTGAATGATTTTATTGACCCTCTTAATACATTTGTTCTCTTAAAAACTATAGTTTATTGCAAAAATATAAATTTTGAGTATTTTGTTCGTAAGTTATTAAATTTTATATTCATTGTTTTGATAATATTGCTTTTTGTGTTTCAAATAAAAGTATAATGTAATAATTTGACACAAAATTATTATTAGTAAAATGTCTATCATAATAACCATAAAAAATCGAACGTTAAGGTTTAAAAAACAACCAACTTCAGCTTTAAACTGATATCAAAGACTTATTGAATAAAATACAAATATAAGAGTAAAATTTACTGTATTAAGATTAGAGTTCAGAAAATTATGAAATAAGTTCTTTTATTAACAAATAAAAATCACCTTTAACGATATGATTGTGAAGCGTTGTATAGAGAAGAATTGCACGCTGATTTTGTCAGTTATTTAAATTCTGCTATCATATAAAATTGTAAAATTGAAATAGATTTTGGTTGTCATGTAGAATTTACTATAGATAAGACAACTATAGATAGTGACTGAAAACGGACAACACACGTTTTGTATTATATGATGTTTAATAATGACAAAAACGAAAGATAATTACAAATTCTTCAGAAATAGTCATAGCTTAATATAATAAATTATCGTCAATTAATATATGGACTGAAGAAGTTCAAATTATAATAAACGTTTCTACAGACAGACAAACATCCGGATAAGGATAATTACAGTAATCGTCAAAAAGAAAGATAGCTGCATAAAAAAAATATCCTTAATTAATATAGACTGATGAAGTTGAAATTACAATAAACGTTTCTACACACAGACAGACAGAAAGACAGACAGACAAAAAAATGGATTTAGATAATTACAGATATCGTCAGAATTAGAAATAGCTGCATATAATAAAATATTCTCAATTAATATATAGACTGAAGAAGTTCAAAATATAATAAACGTTTCTACAGACAAATGTCCGGATAAATATAATTACTGTATTCGTTAAAAATATAGATAGCTGCATAAAACAAAATATCCTCAATTAATATCTAGACTGATAAAGTTCAAACTTTAATAAACGTGTCTACAGACAGACAGACAAATGGATTTAGATAATTAGAATAGAGAATCGTCAGAAATAGAGATAGCTGTATATAATAAAATACCCTCAATTAATATATAGACTGAAGAAGTTCAAATTATAATAAACGTTTCTACAGACAGACAATCAAACATCCGGATAAAGATATTTACAGATGTCGTTAGAAATATAGATAGCTGCATGAAATATAAAATCCTTAATTAATATATAGACTGATGAAGTTGAAATTATAATAAACGTTTCTACACACAGACAAACAAACAAAAGGTTTCAGATAATTACAGATATCGAAAGAAATAGAGATAGCCGCATATAATAAAATATCCTAAATTAATATAAAGACTGATTAAGTTAATATTTTAATTAACGCGTTTACAGACAACAGACAAACATCATGAAATGTGAAATCTTAAAGATCACATTTTCAAAGTGAGCTAAAAATACTTTTGCTATAAAATTAAATGTATCTTAAAATCTGCAAATCAAATACAGGAAAAATTGGTCCAATAATGATGGAAGAAAGTTTTTTTAAAACAAGCTATTATAAAAAATTGTTTTTAATACAGTTTTACGATTTATTTTCTTCTTCATAATAGTTATTGAAGATCAGATACTGTTTTGAGATATCAAAAATCATAAATGTAAATTAAACGAAACTTAATTAAAAGTATATTGAAAAGAAAATCACCTAAATTATAACCAAATAAATAACAAATCTTAAATTTAAAAAAAATGGAAAAGTATTAAAATACAAAATCATATATAGAAATAAAAAGAATGCAAGAATGTTTTTATTAATCGCTCATTTAGGTTGAAATAGTTTCAAATTGAATCCATATGTGCAATAATTACACGAATTAGAAAATTATAGTTTTTAATTTTACGCAAAAAAAAATATATAGTTGATTATTTTAGATAAAACAATATGTTGATTAAAAAATCTTAAAAATATAAGAATGATAAAAGTTAAATTTTTTTCAGTTAATAGTAAACGATTTATATAATTTAAACAATTTATTTATTATATAATTGTTCTCTATATGAGAATTTAGAACAATCAATCACTGAATTTGGGATTTTTTCGTTAGAAATCAATACTATGATCTTAACTACTAATAAACTATTAATCATACTTTACTTTTTTTGATTGTATCAAGTTCAAAGCAACTAAAACTGTCAAAAACTTATTATCATGATAGATAGAAAATAAAAATTCTTAAATTTTAATTTAAAAAATAAAAAACTTGTTAAATAAAATTAACTAAAAGAAAGTTTCAATTATTTTTTTACTTTTTTAAAAAATGAAATAATTTTATCTAACTGTATTTAAAATAAGTTTTTTATCATCTCTTGCTCAAACGTATGTGTTTTATTTAACGAAAGAAACGGCACTTTACTTTTAAAACTATTAAAGTTGTTCTAACAGTTTTTTCAAAATAATTTCAAAATAAAACCAATATACTTCTTTATCAATTGTTGTTGTTGTTTTAAATACAAGTGATGTACGCCTTAAACGAGATCTCACGCTAAAACCCTAAAAAAAGAAAAAGGAAAAAGAAATAATGATTAATAATTTAAAATTAATACTTTACTGATACTTACTCTTTTGAAGTGATGAGTCGATCCCTAAAAAAAGAAAAGAAAAAATAATTAATATTTTGTATTTTTATAATCAGTTGTATTCTATACTTACTTACGTTAACATGTTTTTATAAAAAATAAAGAAAATTTGATTTATATTTAGTGTTGTTATTATCGCTATAATTATTCCGTCCATTTAGCCATCGTATGGTTGTTTAGCGCTCTCCTCATGAGTAATTGAACGTGCATTCGAGTTCTGGACAATCACACAATCTGTGAGATTTCGGTAAACGTGTCTTCGGTTACACACGTGTTAGGCGCGACTGTGGA
>JAQIXJ010004479.1:0-10753 GCA_034700185.1 Phthiracarus laevigatus | reverse complement strand
GATAGAGAGAGAGAGAGAGAGAGAGAGAGAGAGAGAGAGAGAGAGAGAGAGAGAGGGTATAACATTCTTTTAGTATATAATACAGATAAAGAATTAAAAATGAAAAAATTAAAAAAATGAAAAATAAAAAAGTACTATATACTGTACAGACATGTCAAACCCAATAGATTACATTTACAAAGTGAGCTAAAAAATGAAAGATAAGTAGGTACTCTATTTTTATGCAATTAAAACTTTAGTTTGATGTTTAAAATGCCCTTAAAAATACGAAATTAATGCTTTTTCTCTTTCTATTTCCGTTGGTATTCACAATCTCGTAATAACTTACGTACTAATTAATTGATTCGCTATATCCGCAATTAAATGCATTTTTATCGTAATTTTCCAACTTTTAATTCGTATTTGTTATCGTCAGGCATCAAATTAATCGTCCGACGTCTAAATTAAGCGCAGTCGGCAGGATATGCGAGAAATACCGTTAAACTTAGGAAACCGTCAATTACCGAATGGACAAACGCCTCAACTTAGATGAAGTGATAGAACAAACTGGTCAGCGCTCACATCAGCCATAATGGAACGAAATGCTCCGCTATCGTTATGGATTCAAAACGTGAGTAATCTCCCATATTTTCTTAGGGCTTAATATGATTGCAGTAATTGTTTATCTGGTAATACATGTCTACCGCGCGTAAGTTCACGAATCAGTTCGATAGCACCCGATCCGCCAATGTCTCGGAGTTGCAGACATAGGAGGGAGCGGTGTTGTGGACACCCTTTTCGACTCAATACGCTATACAAAAATCTACAGATCCACAACTATGCTATATTTAGAGCTGTTCTGATGCTATCGATGCAATCGAACAATGGATCGAAATCTAAGATGTAGTAAACATTGGATATTCAGCTGTCGATACAATTATTACGATAACGCACCAATTATGCAACACTTCATGTTAATGCGTGGGTAAACATATATTTATAGTTGAAATTAAGTGCTATTTATTTGGAAAATAATAGAAACAACTAATATTGAAATCAAAAATCAAACGCAATATTATTTTTTTCATTTATTTCCTGAAATAATTTTAATATTTTAATTAAATATGAATATTTTATTAACAAAATATGGACGTTATTAACGATTAACGTAAGATATTCAGTTATTTAATTAATTAATTCGCACAAATTAACTTTCAAAAATTCAAAAATCATTTGATATGTTTACTTAAATTTGTTTAATTTGGGTCCAAATCGATTAAATTATTTAGTTTTTATATAATCCAATATAGATGGGATGGTAAATATAATTAAAATCAGAAACCCGTATAATAAGACACATAATCTGTTAAAAATAAATTATTTAAGAAAATGTAAATTTTCGATTTGCTTTTTTTTAAACCAGAACTTATCTAAATGGATACAATAATGATTTTAATAAACTAACTTTGAATCTTTTTAAAGTTAAAGATTATATTGTAGTTTTCTTTTCTTATTGCTTGTGTTCACACACGTTTTCTCGCTCAAAAAAAATCAATTTCCAAACCCATAGTTTTAAAAAAATGTTACGAATCCAGCAGAACCACTATCATCATTAAATTGAAACATCGCTTCAAAGCGTTTACTTAACATAACGGCAAAAGTTTTTTAGCTAGAACTTAGCGAATCGTAAAAACCTGAACAGTTTAAAGTTAAAATTGATACCAGAATGCACAACATATATCGAGAAAAGCGTTAACAACTATGTTATTCTTTAAGCCAATTATTAGATATTTCAGAAATGTTTGTTCGTTTCTGATACGGTATTAAATCACGTGAGAGTGAGTGAGTGAGTGAGTGAGAGAGAGAGAGAGAGAAAGAGAGAGAGAGAGAGAGAGAGAGACTAAAAGCGTTATAAGGTATGTGCTCTGTGCCGTACAAATACGGCCAACAAATTAAATTCTCAAGTTAACACTTATTTTCACTTATTATTGCGTGTGACAATGGATAATGTGACAGTATAACTGTTTTGGGCAGTATTGCGCTGGTACTGCAAATTATAAAATTTTATATACCACTTAAAAAGTTTGCCGAAGTGATACGTGTCGGCAACAGATAAACACAATTATCCACTTATTATTAATGATACTAATAATATTCAGCGCAAAAACAAATCGACGCATCGAATCCTAATTTTCAATGCAATTATATCGACTTTTTGTTGCCGTGCGATATAACTGCTACCACTAAATCTATGGGTTTAATTTGCAATAAAATGTTTTCGTTGACGTAACCGCGCATTTTATGGTTTCAGCTTAGAATATTCTTTCATTTGAAATTTTATGGTTTTGGAAACTACAATGGATTGTATTAATCCCCATAATATTGAGTGCAGTAAATATTTATAATGCACTTTAGGCTAAGAAATCATTTTATTTTAAAAAATATTTGAGGATGAATTCATTCACTCGAACTGAATTTCACTGAAATAGCGAAATAACATTTTCGAGTGCAAATAACTTTTTAAATATAACATTTTCTAATCCTATTTCTAACATAAGTATGGAAACAATATTTAATAGTTTAGCGTTGTCTTGAAATTTAAATCTATATCGTTAAAAAACAATGTTTGCGCTCTCTCTCTCTCTCTCTTCCCTCTTCCTCCTCTTCCTCTCGGTTTTATCGCAGAGTACAAGAAAGATAATAAATTATTGTAGAATAAGTCGAAAATATGGCATATAAAAACAACAAAAAACAGCCGTATTTTATAATGTTATAAAACAGAATATATTTTTATGGCATAATTTAGTTTTGTGTTTGCTTGCGCTTACGGAATACGAATATTGTTATTATGATTATAATGATTATTGCAGTTTAGAATTTTGTATTCAATGTTTTACATAAAAAACAAATTTTAAATAACATGTGAAATTAACAATAATCTAACAATAAAAATCTCCTAAATTCGGCGTTATATACGAAAAATATGTTACAATGAAAACTTAGTTTTAAGTGAAATAAGTTTAGCCAAAAATTATTTACCACAGCATTATGTTATCCAAAACTTTTAAGCGATACATTAATAAAAGTTAAACGAACAATAGACTAATTATTGTAGACTAAGTTAATACGCTTATGTTAAGAGCAAACAAGAAAACTAAACGAAAAATTCTACCGTAGACAACACACCGAAAATAGAGTTTAAGCGAAAAGTGTAATATATATATATTCATGCATTCAACTACCACTACAAGTGAACAGTAATTAGTTTTATGGCACATTATGTAAATATGAACGGATGAATGCAAAAAAATAAGTAAAATGAATATTTAAGTATTCTTACCTCTGTATTGTGCGCTGAAATGTTGGTTTTTCGGTAATAATTAGGCCGATTATAATTTATAATTATGATGGCAACCGCAGTTGTACTGGGGTTGCGGCGATAGAACGCACAATAGAGTTTTTTCGATATTTTTTAAATAAATATTTCTTAATAAACACTATTAGACGAGTACATTGAAAAAACGGTTATAGAAAAAATAGGAGAAAAATGAAAAATTTTAGACTATAACGAATTCTGAACGAGAAAAGAAACTGTTTTTCGCGAATAGTTTTCTCGTAAACTTTACATATGCTTTTTGATAATGGTTAACAGATTTTTCAAGCTCTCTCTCTCACACGACGAGCTCAATCTCAAAATATTTCATTCGAAAGAACGCGTATCTTTCGCATAAATCGTTATCTATTTCTCTTTTAGCTATGAATTATATATACACATTCGATAACATAACGAAAAATAAAAGATGATGTCAAAACTAAAGGTTTTTTGAAGTGATACCAGAGGAGTGATTCCGATGTCGTCTATGTCTTGTCATTTACGTGTTTTTTACATTTTTCTTCTTTTTTAGTTGTTTCGCAGAATAGAGTAAAAAAAGAAAGTTTAGTAATACTTCTTTACTTATAAATTGAGCTCAAACGATGAGAGGAGACTCAACTCAGACTTAAACCTGAGGATTATATACGCGCGTCTTTTTTTATCTACAATAATAGCATGAAATAAAGAAAATATTTTGAATCTTTCACTGCCTTTTTACGTACACTATTAGCTAATATATATGTTGTTTGTGTGATGGATAGCAGAGATGTGTGCGAGTGTTCTCTCTCGTACAAACAACGGTGCAAAATTCAAGCTCTCGTATCATCATCGCCACACAGAATATTCTGTAAGTGGTGTACGTTATGAACGCATGCGTTCCTTTTATAAAAATAGTGGTACTTCTTCTATTCACACGCGACACACAAGCCATAACAGCGAGTATACTGTTTTAGCTTTAAAGCTTTTTCGCGTTTCAATATTTTCGCTAACTATTGTTTCTCTTTCCTTTATGCATCTCCACTCGTTTTTTATGCATCTTTACTCCTTTGCGTAATATATCTATCTATCTATCTTAATGGCTAAAAGCGATTTTCCGAACGTAAACCTCTTCGCTTTTTTACGAACAATTTTTTGATACTCATGGAAAAACAGCAGAACTTTTATATAGTTATATAACTTATATACGTCTTTTCTTTCAGAAACATCATTATTTCAGATATATGTTTCCGAACATATGTTCCAGCAGTTTGTTACAAACTACACCTGAATTGCGTACTTCGGTGACAGTTTTAACGCTGATTTATGCCCAATGTTTCATTATCGCTCTTATTTTTACATAGAATTCGGTTCAATCCGCAATAAATATAACCTTTTTTGCGCTTAATTCTCGGGCAATAAATCTTTTTATCGCACAGATTCTTCTCCTTTTTTCTAAGTTTTAGAGAGCGTTTCGGTTTCCGAGATTTTTTTCGAGACAGAAAGAGAGAGAGAAGCAAATATAAATTGTCTGGAAGAGTTAAAGGCGCATTGATTTACGAGTAACTTATGGAACTGAAACATTCGCTGTATTTACAATCATAAAACGCAAGTTTAAACTTTCACAGTATATTATTTCAGAATCGATAACCATATCGATAACGTTAAACTCATGTTTGCTTATAAGTTTTACTGCACAATTACGGCACTACTAATAAATCATTTCGCAACGCTTTTCGTTTCATAATAACATTTAAAGTGTTGTTATATGTTTGAGTTAATAATTGGTTATACGAACACGAATCACCCATTTGTGTTAAACGTGATAAATACTCGAATAGAGTTGTTTACATAAGTGGATAAATCGGTATGGATTGGCGAATGCGGTAGCGTTTGGATACACACTCTCAACAAACAACAAATGTTTATATGCGTCTGAGATCGTGGTCAACAAACCACCGATCAGATTAAGATCCAAAAGTGGGAGCCAAAACTTTTAGAGAAAGTGTTATGCAAAGCTTGCAAAAAATATAATGTTTGCAAAAAACAAACGATAATTATAGAATTGTTTATTGGGTTTTGATTTTGCGTTCGGTTTTAATTAAAAGCCAATTATCTATTTCATTTTACGGCACAAATCAATATTAACATTTTCTTTTTTGACAGATGATATGTCTCAACCACTGAATGTTAGAAACGTACTCAGAACCGATTTACTAAATAGTGTTAAGTAATAAAAAATAGTACCCGCCACTACATGTTTACAAATTCCGCACAATCAAAATTACGAACACAATTAGGTAAATTTTAATTCGCCAGAGATTATAATATGCAAAAACAACGCGCGACTGAAGAAAAAAACTAGAATTTTTAATTAAATAATATATTTAAGGTAATAATGTACAGTAATTGCTTTGGCATTCGGTTTTTTGAACGATAACATGTGATGGGGAAACCCAACCGCCAAACTGTTCGCCGATTTCGTTAGCGATAGCGATGGTGAGATGATCGTTATATGGCGCAGACACAACTTGCACACCAACAGGCAAACCGTCTTTATTCAGACCCATAGGACACTGAGTGACGGGCACTCCGAGCACATTAAAAATTCCGGTATAGCCCACTGTACTCACTTTATGTATGGTTGCGAAGTGTTTAACAGCCGGTTCAGGATTACCGGGTAATATCAGCACTCCATCCGTACCTAAAATCCAATTAAATGCTTTATATTTGTTTTTCTACCAAAAAAATTTTAAATATCGTATAATTGTAATGCGAACCCAATAACTGTATCAACTCGTGCTTCAGATCAATACCGTATTTCACATATTTTTGCGCAATTTTCGAATTCGAATCGGGGGTATATTTCACTAGTAGTGAACCAAACAAAACAGTTAGAGTATGCGACGACATATTAAACAACGCTTTAATCGTTTCGGTCACTAGATTTATCGGGTTTCCCTGAGCCAACGCCGTTTCATTAACCAATGCGTTGGCGTGTTTGAGGTAAAACAGCCAAATTAAGTACAACCCGTAACCGCGCGAAAATGCGTTCAACTCTGCCTTAATCGCTTGATTACCGTATTTGTTTGACATGTGTGCCACCACTCGATTCACGCACCGTTTAATCTCATTGGTTGCGGGCGTAGTAAACGGAGATTTGTCTTCATCGGCATAATAGATTTTAATAGCAGATAAGTTGACCGATTCGTCAAGTTTCAATTTAAACCGATTGTGTGCGGCCATTATTTCGAATACCGGTTTAATATCTTCGGCATATCTGACAATAGGACCAAATACAAAATATGGAATCTGTTCTGTAGGCATTTCCGGGAACATTCCTTCGGTTGAAACAATACCGGGCGACGGTTTATGGCCGAATAAGCCACAACAAAACGATGGGATTCGTATCGAACCTCCGATATCAGATCCAATGCCGACAACAGATCCAGCAGAAGCTATAAGCGCTGCCTCACCGCCAGATGATCCGCCGGGTACTCGAGACAAATCGTACGGATTATTCGTTCTTCCGTATAGTTTATTGTTAGAGTCGACCCACATCAGTATTTCGGGCACATTTGTGACCACCAAAGGAATTGCACCCGAATTACGCATCAATTTTACGACTTGCGAGTCTTCGTTCGCTTTGACACCTTTTCTCGCCACCAGTCCTGCAGTGGATGACAGATCTTTGATGCTAATGGAATCCTTACAGGAAAATGGTATTCCGAGAAGTGGTTGATCGTGGATCGAGTGTTCATCGATTAATGGCGTGTTTGTTTTGAGCTCGAATTCAACTCGTTTATCAATTTCTATGGCTTCGAGTATAGCGGCAGCAAAGCGTTGATCGACAATAGCATTAATATACGGTTGAACTGATTTTATTCTATCGATATACGCTTTTATTAATGTTTCCGATTTTAACTGTTTAAATGAAAGTTCATTTTGATTTTTTTTATTTACAGGTAATTTAAATTTTACCAGCGGTTTTATGTTACTTCGAAATACTATTTGCGTTAATGTTTCTAAATAATTAATTTGTATAGTTTTTTCAAATCATAAATTATTAAAAACAATTTTACAAAAATCAAAATTTTCTAACCTTTCCTTGTTTTATTTGTTTGGCACTCTCTGTCGCCGATTGCAATAGTAATTTATCAGTGATTGCTGGCAGCTTTCCTTTTTTTGATGTTATAAAATAGTCTCCGATAATAGTTATTATTAAATCCAAGAAATATCGAAAAAGTTTTAGAATAAAATTTATAAACATAATGCTTATAAAATAAAATTAATTAAATTAAAGTAATTAACATTCGATAGATTTAAAATTAAATTTTGAAAAATTAGTACATAATTTTATTTCAAATTTAATCATTAAATATACAGTAATTGGTTTCCACTCTGTTAAAACTTGTCAAAACTCTGCCTTTAATAATGTTATGTTATCGTGATAGGTTTACATAATAAAATTATCTAATTTATGGCAAGTTTTCAATTGAAAATTTGTAAATGCACTCTAGTATTCGGTTTATTGATCTTTGGACCATCATTTGGTACTAACTTATTGAAGACAAGAAAAGATTAGGTTTTCAAGGAATTGTAATAGTTTTTTTCAAGTTTTCAATATACCTGATGTTGCTTATAGTCATTTACAAAATGTTAAACCGATCCGAACTCGATAGGTTTGAGCACGTAATCGGCCCAACCGAATATTTTTGGTTCCCGTTTATTATTCTATATTAGATAATAGAGTTTTGTTTTTAGCAATACAATAATTTTTAAAAATATTTTTCGCCGATACCTTAAATAGCAATTAAAGTAAAAAAATATTGTATAGAATAAGTACAGTAGAGATTGTAAATGGGTCCCGTAGGAAACGGGAGTAATTGGGAATGAAACCAAATGTTGTGGTATGAGAGGAATGATATAAAAATTAACGGGATGGTAGTGATTCCCGCATTTTCACGCATTATTGTTTTTTCCCCCAAAAACATTTCAATGAAATGATATAAAAAATTTATGTTTTGTAGATTTATGTAACTTTTGTAGTTTGCTATCATAAAAAATTTAGTTAAACACCATATTTAGTCATAAAATTTATTGATATTCAAAGTGTTTAACTTTAAGTTTTGTAAACTTATTTGCGACACAATGTTCATTCATTGCGGGAATTGCGAAAGGAAGCGGCAGGAAAGACTATTTTACGTCTGCGGGAAGAAACCCAAGGGAATTGAATAGATTACTTTCGGGAGTGGAAGTTTAATATGAATATTTTTCAACCTCTAATAAAGTAAACAGCATAGCGAATTATAATTACGATCAAAAGCTAAACGTATTTACAGTCGATTTATTTTCCAAATTGATACATAACTTAGTTATATGAGTATGATATAGACTCCCAAACTGGCCCAGACATATTTCATTAAGCCGAACAGGGTCCGGAATCAAACTTGTTTGGCTTTGGTCGGGTCTTGAGAAGAGTCTCTAAAAGATGAAGGTCTGGAGGGAACCATTTTCATGAAAAAATTGCCATTTTACGATTTCAGATTTTTATGAGTGGGGTTTAACCTGTTCAGCCCTCCTCTGGAACATCCGAGCCTTGAATTGAATGGGAACAAAAAATTTTGTCAACCACTTTGCTTAAATAAAGTTTAGTTATACAAAATTTCAATGACAATAAAAACTAAAATATAGCATATAAAACCTTAAAAAGTACATTATTTTCCAATTAGTATTAATATAATAACTAGGAATATGAAATAGGAGTCCGAAATACAAATTAAGCCTTAGATATTCATTTATTAAGAAATATACAAAAGAATAATTGAATATTCTTTTTTTTGTAAAATACTTTAAAATATGGTTTTTATTGTTTTACTAGAAAAAAACCCACCTTCGGTGGGCGAATATTGCTTAGGTTTTTGTAAAAGGACTCCACCCGCCCATGTCGGACTCTACCCACTCATGTCGGACTCCACCCGCCCATGTCGGACTCTACCCACTCATGTCGGACTCCACCCACTCATGTCGGACTCCACCCACTTATGTCGGACTCCACCCACTCATGTCGGACTCCACCCACTCATGTCGGACTCCACCCACTCATGTCGGACTCCACCCACTTATGTCGGACTCCCCAGCCCTTGTCGGACTCAACCGGCTTATGACTGTGTGTAGATGACTTTATCTATGACTGTATCTATGACTGTGTATGACTGTGTATGACTGTGTATAGATGACTGTATCCATGACTCGAATGATATAGGTGTTAAAGGATATTTTATAATTTTTTGGAATGTATTAGGGAGCGCCTACCCTTTGAGTTTACCTAGTAGTACTACCTCTCATTTAACTCGCAGACTTAAGCTGAGTCGAATGATAATGGTGTTGAAGCGTATTTAAACGTTGAAGCGTATTTAAACATTTTTTAGGACCCCTCCTTTATGAGGAGGTGCCCAACCCCTCGACTGACCCTCATTTAATTCTGTTTTGTGAGCTGAGTTGAATGATATAGGTGTTAAGGGGTATTTAAACATTTTTATGGACACCTCCTCAATGTGAGGGTGCCCACCCCCTCGAGTGACCCCTCGTTTTACTCAGCTTATTCAGTAGAGTCGAATGATATAGGTTTTTAAGGGTATTTTTAACATTTTTTTGGACCCCTCCTGAATGAGAGGGTGCCGGACACCTCGAGACCTTCCTATTTGACCTCCTCTCTTTGATCTTTATACATTGATATAGGTGTAGTTGGGGTGGACGTTCGGGAGGGTTGAATATAGTGCTATTGAAGCAATTTTTCCACACCCATTTTTTAGGAGGGGTCCCACCACCTTGAAAACTCCTGATGTGCACTCCTCTCTTCGAGCTGAATCCATTGATATAGGTTTCGAGGGGGTGGGACCCCCAGGGGAGGCGCCTATTAAGGTCTTCACAAACGAACACACAAACAACAGACAAATAATGTTTTTTATATATAGTGATAATCATTTATCTTACAATCCGCTTTATACTGATAACACTAGATGGCGATACCAATCCACCAAATGATTCTTCAATTTCCAGAGCAATAGAAATATTTATGTGATCATTATGTGGTTCGCTAACTATTTGAACGATGATAGGCAAACCATCCTTATTAAACCCATTGGACAATGAGTGGCTGGAACTGCAACAATGTTAAATATTGCGGTATATGCGAAATTATTGAGTTTCGGTATTGTTGTGTAGTGTTTGAGAGCTGGTTCGGTATGAGTAGGAAATATTAGAACTCCATCCCATCCTAAAATATTGAAATCTATAATTTAGTTTATTCTTAATCGATTAATCGCCGATTATAGGGCCAAACCTAAGTAGATATACTTTGTATGGCTCGGCGCCTTCAATGGTGTATGGCTCGGCGACATAACCAATTGCCTATACGCCGAG
>JAQIXJ010004478.1:0-10756 GCA_034700185.1 Phthiracarus laevigatus | reverse complement strand
ACATTAAGTTGCAACGTTAAAATGAGTGCGCTTTTTCCCATTTTGCAGAAAAGTGGAACACTAAATGCATCACTGCTATAAACTATACTTAGAGCTCGTCGTTACAGATTATAAGACGGGTGGTGATTGGTAATGACTGCCGTTTTCAAAAATTTTTACCAGTCAAGTTGCTCTTAATGCCGATAATTACCGGAGTAATCTAATTTATCATATCCATCGTGTCCACTGATCAACAAAAGGACGGACATGTCAGCAGATAAAAACATTTATATCTAATTATGTCAAATCCACTAGCTCTTTTGAATTGAGCTAATTTAATTTTAAGCCAGCTCTCTTTAAAAATAAAACGTAATCTTCATCGGTTATCGGAAAATAATGGTTTAATTTTTATTGGAAATCATAGTGTAGGTAAATGAATCGGGTACTAAACTTATATATGTTCAAAAAAATAAAATAAAATAATGCATTTCTAACAAAAGTATATCCTCCAACAAATTTTATGCTACATTCGAACAAAACGACAAAGTTTGACTGCGAGTCAACTTTCAAGTTAGGGCTTACTACATAAATTTTACACAGTAAATAATTATTCCATTCACATTTTGATGGGAAAAGTTACGAAAAAGAAAACTTTCATTTTAATCCAACGTTCTTTTCCCAATAATTATTAATTATTGAATCGACATCATTGAATTTACTTCAGTTTTTTTCTGTAGCCAACCCCGCATTTAATTTAATTCAGTTTGGATCGATTAACAATTTATACATGGTTTGAAAGCTTACAATTGAAGGAATCGGTTGTTATAATATAATATAAGACTTAGCTATAAGTCTTAAGCCAGTTATTGGTTCGGTTCAAGAATGAAAAAGTGGTAGAAAAAGATAATAGAATTAATCAAACCGTAATTTTTGTGAAACTCTTGTTTTTTGGTATAAATACAGTACTATTATATGTTTACTAGTGAAGTAAGTGGGAAAATCTCATTTGTTCATACGTTAGTATACAGACAACTTTAATGAATAGTATAATACAAGTGAATGATTGAAATGTGAATACAATAATTAGTATTTATATTAATATGTAATACAGTAATATGTAAAATATAAGAAGCGTTACAATATGTAACTTAGTAGTCATCAATGATCTATAAAGAAATGAATATAATGAAATGCGTATTAAATTAGTATGTAATGCGTAACGTGATGCGACTAAATCTCACATTACACTACATTTGTTAAGGGAAAGGTGTGTTAAGAGACTTTTTCATAAAAATATTTGATCAAATAAGAACAGGCTTTATAGTGGAATATTCCTTTTTATGGCATTTTTTTAATGTCATGTTTTTAAATAAACTTTTATATAGAACTTAGATGTATTGAATATGCAAAATAAGAGTTGAAGAGTCCCTTTTTAAAACATTCTGGACAAATTTTATAACTGTTTAATTATTATGAATATTTCATGACAAAACGAAATTTTTATAAAAGTGGTATTAAAAGAATCGAGCGATAGGTCAAAAATAAACTAAATTTACTTTATAATGGGATATATTATCAGTTAGAAGAAAATGCTTTATAATTTAAAAAAGATCTCGAAACATCAACAAAGTCTAATTTTTCCCCAAATTAACGTTGTTTGAAATAAATTAAATCAAATATGCATTTTTCTAAATAGTTATTCCAATTTATTAGTATATTCAGTACCATTTATTAAATGTTTATTTAAAAAATTGAAACATCTTTTAAAATGTAAAAATCGTCCCATATTTTAAAAATCTTTTAATTCGTTTACTTAAATTCCATTAATAGAAATTAAAACAGTTTTGCCACACTATCGTTAATTAACGATTTTCACTGTCCTATTTATCACAATATCGACCGTGTTATTAATTTTATTAGCATTCAGTGCCTTATTCTTTTAGATTCAAAAAAATATTATTTCACCCAAAACTGGGCAATCATTTAATTTCTGTGGTGACAATGATGCATATCCACATTTGATCTACTCTGGCGAAGAGCGCATGAATCTTCTTTACTTTATAAAAGAAAACTTCTCAACTAATCACATATATATTATTAATGCACTTCTGAGCAGAACTCAGTCAGTGTTGTTTGATCTAGTAGTCCATCATTTATGTTTCTGTGTAATTCCGTAATATTTAATCGTAGTATGCGTTATTATTATAAATAAACTTTGTTTTAATAATTTCTATATAATACCTTATCATAAAAATATCTATTTAGCTCACTATCTCGCTGCAAAGTCGTGCTTATATTAACGTAATTCCTATTAAATATATATAAATTTAAAAAAATCGAAAAACTTTATTTTAAAATATCCATTATTTGAGCTCAATTTACTATGGCTGGTAATATAACTAATTTTAAAACATTCTAGCGTCTCATAACGTTTAATCCGTTTGAACAACAGAACCCAAAATGAACATATTGCTGAATGCGTCAGTTAACTCGGATCTGTCGCTAATTAACGACACAACAACTCACTCGGGATTCGATTGGGAAAGCTTTCTACTGAAATACAAGCCGCAATTCGATAATAATTATATTCGCGACAAAATTATCCTCAACACGATAGCGATCACAATGTACTCAATCATATTCGTGATATCGTTGTTCGGCAATTTGCTTGTCTGTTACGTTGTGTACAGTAAGCGGCAAATGAAAACGGTGACCAACTATTTCATCACTAATCTAACAGTAAGCGATATAATGATGACAGTGGTCAATATACCGTTCAACATCGCCCGATTGCTTTTAGACGACTGGCCGTTCGGAGAGTTCCTCTGCAAATTAGTTCCATTCATTCAAACCGTTTCGGTGTAAGTGATATTTTTTTTTTAAAAATTAAAGGTGTCAACTGTGTCGTGTAAACTTACTTATATTTGCATTGTATATACATAGTAGGGGCGGGACTGTTCGGTTAGAAAAATTTGAAAATTTTGGCGGTTTTTGGTTTACGAAATGCTTAAAAATCGGTTAAGTTTTCGGTTGAAATTTTTTTAAATCAAAATAATTATCGTTTAATATATTTCAAAGTTTCCATGTGCAAATTTGAATCTATTTTTCTTAAAAATTTCAATATACTGAAAATAAACGCTTAAATTCTAAAGAAACTAAAGGAGCGGAACGAACTTCAATTTATTTTAAATAGGGTAGGAATTTTTTTTGATAAATTCTGTATTTTTGTTTGGTCACATAAACTGGAGATTAAATATATTAAATTCTTTTTTATATAACTTCTTTATTAAAAGTGTTTTTATTTTCCTGGTTTTTGTTATTTAGAAATAGAATCCCCGCTATGCATATATGTTTCAAAAGCTTAGTATTAGGTAATATAGACTGGAACCGAACTTTAAAGACTTAAAACTTGTTTGATTATACATAATAAATATATATACAATTTTTTGTATATTAAAGTGTATAAATTATTAAATTTGAAACACTGGTGGATTAGGGATAGAACTTAACGGTGCATACATTATCTTTTGATATATTAGCGGTTATAAGTTATGACGTCAAATAAAGTTTGCAAACCGTTAGTGGCATTAGCAAATATCGTCATGTTTTATTGAATTTATTCATAATATATATAAATGCAAACAGTAAGCATTTAGCGCATTAGTAACAAATTGAGATTATATAAGTGTGGTATTATACGACATCTAAATATAAACTTGTGAGCTTTTGTGATGCACTTGCGAGTAAGTGTTACAAATCAATGATTCAATAGTAGGTTTGGAATGATAACTTTCAATTTATTTCTAGACATCGACACAATGTATGTGTATTTTGACATAACTGTCAGTTTCTGACTTTTTTGTGATCAGGTCTATGAGAAATAATCCATATGGACTTATTGCTAGATTATCGATGGGATTTTTTTTCTAGATTAATGTAATCTTTTCGTCATTAAGATTCATTGCACATGTTGTCCAGTGGGTATCAATTTTTTGCAGACATAGGCTAGAACTTTTGTTATAAAATTTATTGTATGGTTGTACAGTTTCGTGTTACCGTATCACAGCTAAACATTTATAAGTTTTGCCAATAATATTTATGAGCCAAAAAATGATAGGAGTTTCGATTATTATTGACTGCCAAATTTTAACATTTTTGGTTCATAAAATTTTAATTAAACTAGAGTGACACATTCATAGAGAGCTCACTTTTTGTTTAATCTAAGCTAATGTTTATTTTAAAAAACATTACTTAATATTTCATCTATAGTTTTCTAATGTCAGAGTTAAAGATTATAAAATACGTACTAATATCGGTGGTCGAGTCAATGCAAATGGACAGGCAGTGGCAAAAACATAAGCTCGCCTTCACGCCTTCGCCTAAAATTAGAGCCAAAAAGATTTTAATTTACATAATTTAAAATCATTTTTGCCCTAATTTTATCTCACTTTTTAAACAAAAGTAGAACTTTTGCTTTTCACTATGTCCGTCCATCTGACAATTTATTTGTCTATGTTCTTAGTTTTATATTCATAAAGGGATTTGGGATCTTGCAATTATATCGCAATAAATTTATCACATTACATATGTAGTATGGTTTAAGCTCTCTATAAATGCGTCGTTATTTTTTATCTGCTAATATCTCATAAATTATTTATTAATTGAAAGTAAAAGTGATATAATCACACATAAATTTAATAAATAATTTAAACTTGAAATTACTTTAATGATGCAAGTATTATATGCATAAATATTATATGCTTAAATACTTTAAATAATTTAATGACACCACTTTAGTCTCATGATTGATAGCTTATATTAGTGATAAATTTATGTTAAAAGGGTATAAACAAATTATTTGTCACTTATCGCGTTATATAAACTACAGTAAACCCGAAAAAAGTAGCATTTTTTTCAATTGTTTCAATTTCTTTAACGTCAAGTGAAAGTTAAAACTGCATTTAATTCCCCATTTAGTTTGAGCTGAAAAAATGATAAATGAATTTCAGACATTTTTTTGGATGCCCCAACTTATAAACGAGTTAATGGTAAAGCAAAAGTTGGCACTACATTTAAGTTATCATTTTTCACTTAACACTGATACTGAGTGGATGTTTGCCAACAGAATTCGGTGAATAAACTCATTGTTTACTGTCACAATGGTTCCGTGTGGATGAATCGATATTAAAACACAAAATAGTTTCAGCTCATTTTTTTGACTAATAAGTAGAGCTTATGCTTTTGAGATAAATTATAGATTGAATTATAAATTTTAAAGTTTGAAAAGTTTTATTACTGTCGGGAGAACTATTTTGCGTTTTAGTTGTTTATTTCATAAATAGTCTAGGAAATATTTCTGCAAAAACTGACTATGAAAAAAACAACTATAATGCAAAATAGTTCTCCCGACAGTAATAAAACTTTTCAAACTTTAAAATTTATAATTAAATCTATAATTTATCTCAAAAGCATAAGCTCTACTTATTAGTCAAAATCCTTTCATATATACAGGGTATGCAAAAAATTATCGAAAACATTTTTCTCGAGTTTTTCTGCACTTCTTATACAGTACGTATATATAACGTATGTACAAATGAGAGTTTCCCACTTGCTTTACTAGTATGAGTATAAAAGTACTGTATCTATAGCAAAATTATACGAGTAAAACAAAAAATAAGTTTTTTCTACTAAGCTCTTAAAATTTCACATAAAAATTTTAATAGAATTTATCACTGTTGAGCTTATTTATAAAGTATTAGAAGTTTTAAGCGCACTAAATAAAAGTCATCTATTGGATTTGACATGTCCGGATGTCTGTCTGTAGATTTTTATCTCACGTTAACTATCACTATATGTCGTTATTTATTGTTATCTGTCGCTTTCTGTCTTAATATGTACCTATTTGTCGCATGAGAGGTACATATTACGAGAGAAACAAGAATGAACATTAGTAATGTGCTCATTCTTGTTTGTAATATGATTTCGAATTTTGGAATGTATTAATAAATTAAATAAGTGACAAACATAAATTTTGCATCATATTAGACAGACAATGAATCGAAAGGCAATAAAATACGAATATTACGAAACATGTATTTAATATAATTTAAAGAATAGTGCTGTAAACAATTTTTCAAGCAAGAATTACTTTTAAAAATCAATTACCGAGTATACCAAAAGTTTTTCTTAACAATTCTAAGTCTGAAATATAAGCTAAAATAAATTTTGATTTTTATTTAAGCACTGTAACAAACGGCAGCTCATTGTCGTGCAGTTATTGTTGACCTAATTCTTTTTCAAATTATGAACAATGATAACCAATGTCGTTATATATGATAAATTAAAAAATAAAATAACGCATTTGTAATTTCCTTTCATCCTATATATACCGTATATATATATATATAGATGAAAGGAAATACAAATGCGTTATTTTATTTTTTAATTCATCATAAATTAGTGCTCAGATTAACTAACATGTAGAGTTTTCCACAACTATTTTTGCATTAATTGATTATTGAATATGCACTGTCTAGCCATACGAAATATAATACGAAAACTTCTTTGTGCTTTTCGTCTACATGTATCCACTCCACACAAATTAATGTATATGTTAATATACTTCCACTTCTTCTAATTCGAATATTTTTGTTTTAAATTCTAGAACACAATGTATTTTATAATTAGCTGTATAATTGGATTTTTTCTTAGGTTCTGGTAGAACGTTATTTCTTTTGTTTGTAAACTTACAACAAAAAAGTAGAAAACCTAATTTTCCGTCAGAAGTCTTGATAAAGAGAAACTAAGATAAATTACGAAAGTTGTTTCTATTATTCAAAATTACATTTATTAGTTGATATTTACAGAGTTGATTAATTTTATCAATACCTTAACTATATGTGGTGAAGTTTTTTAATGATTAGGGGATAAATATTTAAAATAATTCAATGCACTAACGCAAAACTAAAAAATTGCAAGTAAGTTATTACAGTAGCGCTATAGCTATTACCATTATTATTATTATTAAAGAATTTCGTATTGTAATCAAAAGTTTTATAAAGCCATAGAATGATAGTAAATATGTAGAACTAATATTTTTGGATGATGTTTGATCCTAACGAATTGGAAACTCTAAGTGAAGTTATTTTACAATGTTTCGAATAACACTTACCCAATAAAATCCAGGCAATGATCAACGCCTACTCGATTTGTCGCATCTCGTTTTCAGGAAAATATTATTATTTTTGTTTGCAGTAATGGTCATTTTGGTCATTTAATGTTCCGAAAATAGACTAATAACATCAGTTAAAGGACTAATAATAAGCAGAATAAATGGAAAACTTATTCAATCATCATTCGATTACTATGATTCCATTCTCTTGTTTTTTTATACGTACAAAATTATTTTCGGTCGCATTACCCACACGTATAAATTCAATTTACTGTTGTTACCGAACCTTTGCAAAAACGGTACTTAATTGTATTAATTGAAGTGTGGTAAAGGCTTAGTTATAAGCTTACTATAGAGGATTATTTTTAACTGTGAACTTTATCCGAATAGTCTATGATTTTATTGTTTTAAGTTTAGACATCAAATTGCATTTCTAATGTAATTTAGGATCTCATTCGAATGAAACTGTTTCTAAATTATGGTAATCTGTAAAATTCTGGTGAATATGAGTGAGGGTATTATAAACCTACTCGATCGCAATCTACTTGGCGTAAACAGATTTGTTGCTCAATTATTTAAATATTTTTGAGTTAATTGAGCTGAAGCTCTAATGTTTTATTTATTATATAGAATCTTAGGATAATAGCAAAACAAAATTACTTTAAGTAAATGTTTAAAAATATTATATGAGTTTTATAAATAATTATAAATTTTTATTTAACATAAAATATTAAAATTATAAATTTATTTTTAACAACTTTTTCTTTTTGACTCTAAACTTATATAGCATAAGTCTTTACACACAAATTAAATATCTGTGTCCGTAATCACTAATAATACCGGCAAAATCTAATTTAATGTTCATATTCGTAGAATTTTAATTAAATTATTATTATTATAATGTTTTAAATTTTTGTTTGTTAAATCAATAATCAATTATCGATACAGTTATGTATCCACAATCACGATGTGCGTGATAGCTATGGACAGATACCAAGCGATTATCAATCCATTCGGCAAAAGACTCAGCTCGATAATACCGATGTACGTGATCTTAATAACCATATGGCTATTATCGTGTCTATTTTCAATACCGCACATGTACTTCAATCAAGTGGTATTATTAGAGCTATTTTCCTACAAATCAATGACTAGATGCCGCGTCATATTTCCCGAACCGACCATCATTTATAGCCGCGGTATAACGGTGTTGGCTTTTCTGACTCAATACCTCATACCGTTATCGATCGCGTCTATAGCTTACATGAAGATCTCGTGCCGAATATACCGGAGAGGCAATCTGGGAGCTATGACCCAACAGCAAGTGGCTCACAGTGCGCGGTACGTAAATATAATAGCAAAATAATCCATTTATTTTGAAGTATCGTACATATTTATTTATTTTTTTGTATAAAGAAGGAGATTTATAAGTAGCTTTTATTGCTCATTAGTGATGTTGACTAGACTATAAGTTTTTCATTTTTTTAATTTTTTATTTCGAAGTCGCAATAATCTTTGGGAGAAATATATATATACTTTAATTGCCTAAAAGTTGTTCAACTATCTGATAAAAACATACGAAAGCAAATTAAGCTTAAGTAACAACAATAAAATAGTTTTTAGTTTTTTTTGTAAGTACAGTAGTCGTCGTCACGAGCCGAAGAAAATAGTTTCACAAACGCATCAAATAAAATTAAATATATATATGGGTTCGCATACTTAATGTTTGCTATCTTCATATGAAGAGAGTTTGATTATAACTGGAAAATCTTTTGTTAGAAATGATTTCAACTTTAACAGATTCGTTTTCTGCGAAGTACAGTATTTCATTCAAGAAAAAACATTAAGATAACGTTACGAAATTCGAAAATTTCTTTTAATGCTGAAAATAATTTTTATTCTGAATTGTTGACTATATTTAGAAATCATTACAAAAATACAAACTACTGTAGTGTAATAAGATGTTGGCTCAAACAACAAAATTTACAATTTTTAGTTATTATATTTTCAATTATAACTGCAATAACTAACCAGTTATAATAAAACTAATGAACTTTATACAAATACTAATAAACAGTGATGCACAACGCTCGAGCGGATGACGCTCGGTGCTGAGTGTGAGCGGCGAGCGTTGGGGGAAGAGCGTGAGCGCGAGCTTCGAGCGTATATTAAAATATATTTAAAGATTTTTTCCTATTAAAATAATTAAAAATTTATGCTATGACATTAATTGTAGTTCAAAATTAATTGAATAAACATAATGGAAATTTTATAAAATTGTTTTTATATTTCTGAACATTTCCACTTTAATGTATTCATAAAATTACATTTTTATTGAAATGACACATGTATTAACGCTCGGATGAGGTTCAGCGCTCGAGTTTGCAATGAAAGTGAGCGTCTAGCATACTCATTTTACCGAGCGTCAGGGCGAGCGTTGATAGCGGCTTCATTTTTTTGCCGAGCGAGAGCGTGTGCATCACAACTAATAAAAACCTTAAGCTAGGAGCAACACATTAAGATTAGTTAACAAAAGACAAAAGTTTCGCAATTATAACGATCATTTACTTATTCAGGTCAAATCGGAAAACAATTAAAATGCTTATTATTGTTTTGGTGGTATTCGCTATCTGTTGGCTACCATTAAATCTATACCATATTAGAGCGGACTTTAGCACGGGTCCAGCCCGACACAGTCTCTACCTTCAAATGGGAGTCCACTGGTTGGCGATGAGTAGCGTTTGCTACAACCCATTTATTTACAGCATACGAAACTCGAACTTTCGTAACGAAATGAAAGCGTTTTTCCGCTTCCTCCTGTGCGGTTGCGACAAAGCCCGAGCTAATTTTTTTGACCGTGAAATCAACTCGAGCACACGAACGCAGATCACGATCCCGATGCGTAGCACAGCTAGTATTGCGGCGAACGGGAAAAATTCTGCTGTTTAAATTACTACAACATCATTTGACAGCATAGCGACCACACACTCTGATAATTTTATTTTAGAAAATATTTTAGGTTATTATTAGTTTTATAAAAATAATTGTATATAAAATTAGTTCATATATAACAAAATATTATTGAAATACTCTATAAAAATTATACCTTATTCAATTTAAAAAATGATTAATGGGTTGACTATTCTTTAGGACCCTAATTGCTGAAGAAGCGCTATGATAAAAGAGTAAACATGTAAAGAAAGTTTATTTAAATAACATTTTAAATGCGGAGAACTTGAGAAATATTTAATCCGGCTCAGAATTATGAATTATTCCTAATTAAGTGAAACACCTTCGCGTAAAACCTTATTGGAAGTTAGGGTTTAATAAAGCAAAAAAAATAATAAAAATAATAATTCCCTTTGTTCAGATCTGGGTACCTAATAACATATTATTTCAAAATATTCTATAACTTAATTTTTAAATAAACTGTTATTCCTAAATGTAACGATTTGTATTATAATGATAATTAGGGTCTCTATTTTTATGCATTTGCATATCTTGACTGAGTGGTATGTTTGTGATTTTGTTTAATTAAAAGTTCATTAGGCATCAAACCAATTAATTTAATACATAATTATTAGCACATAAAATGCATATTTCAGA
>JAQIXJ010004477.1:0-10756 GCA_034700185.1 Phthiracarus laevigatus | reverse complement strand
GGACGGACGGACGGACGGACGGACGGACATACTCAAATACATAAGCTCGCTCTCTTTTCAAGAAAGTGAGCTAAAAATCTACGACCACTTTATTATACAAAATAGTTTTGCTTTCAAACAGACAGACGCACATACATGTTTAAAACAAGTAGATCTACTTTTATATAAAATGTGAGATAAAAAATTAAAGTGAATCTAAATTATGTCTTAAATTATTAATCTATTGCATTATAACCAATTTATCAACTACTTAATTTTAATCTAACTTATAAAATTAATGTCTAAAAAGACCTAAGAGAGCGTTAAAAAGTACATACATAATAATTTATGTCAACAATTGTGAACAATAAAATTTGTTAAGGTCGTAATTTGGCCAAAAGCTTGAAAAAATTACTGTGAATCAATCTTTAAAAAACCGGAATTATATTACATTTGGTTGTAAAATTGACAAATGAAAAGAATTTTTTCTAAAGCTTTAAATTTGTTATTCCGCGAACGAATATTAATAATAATCATTTAATGATAAATAAGACGCAGAAAACGTTTTTTAGTAACAATTCCTTAATCCAAGCGATAGCTTTTATCATAACACAAGTTAAGCCAGAAATACGTCCGATGGTTGAAATTTCACATAATGAAATATAGTTGAAATAAAGGCTATAGTGTTTTGAGCGATAACAACCTTTTTTCTAAACTTTTTTATGTTTTGTTTTTAAGGATTTATGATTTTCTTAAATTGTAATTCCTTTAAGCATTCGTATTTTTTTCTTCTTTATGATAAAATCTTACGTTTGATAAAGCTTTATTCAGAATGTTGCAAAGTATTTTCATACTATCTTACCTTAAATCAAAGTTTATTATTAGCTCACTTTGTAAAAGTCGAGCTATTGGATTTGCAATGTCCGTGACTCTGTAAGTCTGTGTGTAGACTTTTTTCAATTTTTTAATTTTTCAATTTTTATCAACTTTTTTTGATTTTTTTGATTTTTTTGAAATTTTTTGATTTTTTTTTTGATTTTTTTGAAATTTTTTGATTATTTATAATTTTTTTGATTTTTGTGATATTTTTGATATTTTTGATTTTTTTGGAATTTTTTGAAATTTTTTGATTTGTACAATTCTTACTATTTTCATTTGATTTTTAAATTTGTATAATTTGACAACAATGTCATTAAAGTTTAATAATGTAAGTAATATACAAAATATTATAGTTGTGAATTTTTTTGAAAAGGTTTTAATACATTGTTAAAAATATTGTTGCCAAAGTACTTGAGAGAGTGTTTACTGAAATATGTCTCATTAGTGATTCAGACTTCAGAGAGTGAACATCAACTTTTGTAAGGTAAGTCGTAGTTTTTACAACAAAGTATTAATTTTTTTATTACAAGTGTTTAAGGTAAGTAATAAATTTGATAAAAATAGTTGTAATTTTTTGAAAAATATTTTAATGCATTGTTATATATATATTGTTGCAAAAGTACTTGTGAGATTGTTTTGTGAATTCTGGCTCAGTAGTGATTCAGACCACAGAGAGTAAACATCAACTTTTTAAGAGACTATTAACAAATATTTCATTTTATACAGATTATCATATTTAACTTATGGATTCGCAAGAAGATAAAATAAGGGAAAGAAAGCGTAAATGGATTGAGAAGAAAAGAGCAGATCATGAGTGGCGCGAGATGGAGAAAGAGAAGTTCGAAAATATATGAAAGAAAAACGAATGGATGAAGAGTGGCGCGAGGCTGAGAAGGAGAAGGATTGTAACACCAAAAAAGAGAAACGAATGGAAGACAAGTGGTGCGAGTCTGAGAAGGAAAATGATCCTATAATTTTATGACTTTTTGTCATTTCATTTACTTTTGGATTAAACTTCTTTTTTTCTGGCTCAGATCTTAGAATTAATCATTAAATTTTATGAATTAATAGCATTTCATTTACTTTTGGGTTAAACTTCTTATTTTCTGGCCCACATCTTAGAATTAATCAAAAATTTTTGTCAGTGTCATTTCATTTACTTTTGGATTAATTTTTGTTATTTTCTGGCCAACATCTTAAAATTAATCCTATAATTTTATGACTTTTTGTCATTTCAATTACTTTTGGATTTATTTTCTTATTTTCTGGCCCACTTCTCAAATTTAATCCTAAAATTTTATGACTTAGTGTCATTTCATTTACTTTTGGATTTATTTTCTTATTTTCTGATCCACATCTTAGAATTAATCAAAAATTTTTATGAATTAATAGCATTTCATTTACTTTTGTATTAAACTTCTTATTTTCTGGCCCACATCTTAAAATTAATCCAAAATTTTTATGACAGTGTCATTTCATTTACTTTTGGATTAATTTTTTATTATTTTCTGGCCCACATCTTAAAATTAATCCAATATTTATATGACTTATTGTCATTTCATTTACTTTTGGATTAAACTTCTTTTTTCTGGCCCACATCTTAAAATGTGGGCCAGAAAAAGAATAAAATTTTTTATTTATTTTGGCCTAATTACTACCTATATAATACTGTATAAATGAGAATAGTAACAAACATGGATAGCATAAGTGTCATAACGAAAATTGGAATTGTACATAAACGATTCCTTATATTTTTTTAAAATTGTGTGTAAAGACTATCAGTATAGAGGCCTATAAGTTATCAAAATATCAAACATGGATAGCATGCACGACATTACTAAAATTGGAATTATACAAAAACGATATTTTAGATTTTCTTAAAAATTTTGTCCAAAGACTATAAGTATAAAATCCTATAAGTTATTAAAATATCAAATATGGATAGCATATACATCATTATTAATATCATTTTTCGTAAAATATTCAAGACAAGCATACACTAAACTGGTCTACAACATATATAAAAATCAGACATGGTGAGAGTATATGTGACCACTAAATGTACAAAAATTGTTTTTATTTATAGAATTTCAGTTTAATACATTGTTGTAAAACAAAATTTAAACTAACAAAAATTCCATAAAAGCAAAAAAATTCAAAAAAAATCAAAAAATTGAATTGGAAAATTTGAAAAATTTGAAAAATTTAAAAACATCAAAAAAAAACAAAAAAAAATTAAAAAAATTGGAAAAAATAAAAGCTTCCTAAAATTTTTAAAAAAAGCCTGCTAGAATTTTTGAAGTGAGCTAACCAAAAAATTCCATAATACCAATTTTTGTAAAATTTTCTATACACGAACACACATAACCTGTCAACAACATATATAAATATCATAAAAGGATAGCATATGTATTGGCCTCCAATAAAATCGTTTTAAAAATCAACTGTCAGATTTCAAAATATACACTCTTAATAAATTTTGCAAAAATATAAATAATGCATTAAAATATTTTTAAAAAAGTTTATACTATTACTTCAAAAAATAATTTGGGTTACTTATTACATTAACAAACTTTTATGAAATTGTTGTCAAATTATATAAAATTGAAAAATCAAAAAAAGAGAAAAAAAGAAGAAAATTGAAAAAATATTTTAAAAAATTTAAAAAAATCAAAAAAATCAAAAAAAATCAATAAAATTAATAAAATCAAAAAAACATCCTATAATTTTTCAATAAAGCCTCCTACAATTTTTAAAGAAAAGCCTCCTCTAATTTTTAAAAAAGGCTCCTACAATTTTTTAGAAAAGCCTCATATAAAAAAGTCTACGAACAGAGTTACAGACACACTGACATGTCAAATCCTAAAATTAAAATCGATATTTCAAAGTGAGCTAAAAAATAAAATGTTACCTGAACAATATTCTGAACAAAATCAAGAAATACCCAAAAAATTATTAATGGGGAAAAACAAATTCAATGTGGAATTTAATACCTCCTGTTACAGTAAATTTTAAGTAAAACAAGAATATACATTAGTAATTCGCTGATTTTAAATCAAAATATTTCAAACTGAATTTATGTGCATTAATAAAGTGAATTATAAACATCTGCAATCTTTTTTTATTCATTTTTGACTATCATTTGTTTAATTTTATTTTTTAACATACAATAAGTTTAATTATTATAGTTTCGCTTAAAAATTTTTTGTACTTTGATTCATTGTTATAAATAGTAAATAAGTTAATGTTAAGCTTGTTGTTTTCATATATAGTTAAGATAACGACGTGATAACATTAAAACTTAGTTTATAGACCAACTTAAACGCTTGTCAAAATGTTTTTTGTTTTAATTAGAAAACGCGTGACATCCAAACTTACTCATGTATCACCTTATTTTAACCATTTCATGCACTATTGCCAGTGTTTTAATGCCCCTAAAAAAGCCAAATTTGACCCAATTTTGACCCAGTTTTTGCACACTTTTGAAAGCTAAAAAAGTCTAAAGAATGAACAAAACACATTGTAAAATCTATAACTTACTTTCTTAAAGTGAGATTAAAACTAAAAAATTTAAAATTAAAATTTTAAAATTCCAAATAAAGTGAACTTCAAAAAATATCTAAAGAAAGAGTAATTCCAAATCCAATAGATTACTATTTTATATAAAAAATCGATTGATATAAATAAGATTTTATAAACAATCTAAAGTTAAAAACTGTATTAAAATGTTAAATTACAATCCAAAAACGTTATTAATTTGTTATTTGTCGATCAGTTTTAAAACTATTATAGAAACTAATGTTATATGGATGGTTATATAGATTATAAAGCTTAGAGTATTCTTTTGATAGTGGACTACAAATTTATTTATATTTGTGTTGATAAAATGCTTATTTTTATTTAGTTCATAATTATCCTCAATAAATATGTTTTCGATTTTCGGCTTTTTTCGAAGATTTATTAAAATTTATTATATTATAACCAATTTGAAACTAAATTAATTTTATTAACCCATGTTGACTAACACATCTAAAAATAGGTATTCTTTTTAATAAATCCGATTTTCCAAAGAAATAGAAAAAGTGAAGATTAAGAAACAATTTTTGGTGTGTTTTCCTAACAATATGGCTTAATCAATTAAAACTTAATATACTGTCATTCAAAACACTATATAAAACAAAGTATTATAAAACTTTTTAAAATATTTAAAGTTTATTATACATCAATAAAAACTCAATACATAATTTCAAAATTGATTTTTATTTCTAGTTGAGAACCTGTAAAAACTAAATTATTATAAATTTGTTAAATATTGCAAATTATAATTCTTCTAATATTTTATGACTCGTAAATTGAAAATTTTGATATATCATTAAATGTGTTTTCCAGTAAGTAAAACATCAATGTGCTAGAATCTAGAAGTAAACAGTTAAAAAAAACTGTAAAATCATATATTTTTTGTTTTATTAAATTTAAAGGGTAAAGTCTTTCTATTTTAAACTGGTTTATTGAGAGCAGAAAATATATTTTTCGAGAATGGAAAGAATATTCTTCATAATTAAATAAAAGAATATGAAAAATTGCTATTTAAAACTATATGTAGGTAGAAAACAAAAATTATCTATTTTAAAATTGAAAACATATCTTATTTACGAAGATTACTTAGACGAATATGTTACATATCTAAAGTTTAAATTAACTAACACTATTTTCATTAAATGATCAAAAGAAATAAAGCTTTTCATTAATTTATTAAAGTTAAGATCAAAATCACGGAATTTTGAAAAGTCAGATAAAAATTTATTATATAATATTAATTTATCTTTTTTTTAGACTGTAATATAACTATTAAAACTTATAATCAAATAATTAGATAGTATTAAGAAAGGATTTTACTCAAATCTTTTCGATGTTTTTTTTGTGTTTAATAACTTTAAATAATTAAAAATAAGATTGATAAATTTAAAAACAATATGGAAAAACCGTGTTTTAAAGTTGCAAATTAAAATCGAATTCAGAAGGCGTTACAAGTAAATTAAATTGTGCAAACAGTAAGATGGTTTTACTGGAATTAAGGAAATAAATCTAAACATGCAATTTAATTAAAACAAAATATTTTATTTCCACTTCTTTACAATTATAACTTCAAAGATATTACTGAATTTTTGTAAGTTATAGTTTTATAGGATTGATCTTACCCGTTACTTTGGTAGTACGGTATTTCCCATCATTATTATAATAAAAATACTACTTAAAGGGCATGACTTCAAAATAATATATTGATCGCGACCATTATACAGTATTGAGGGATATTTATTGACTTTACATACGTCACATTCAGTTAGACGCTTTCAAAATTTATATAGCAAATATGTTTGCTATGCTCAAAATGTTTAGTAAGTATTTTGGGACAAAAATTGAAATTCCATTCTCGCCAAAGTTTTGTTAACGAATAAATTAATGTGAAAAGTATTTCGGTATAATAAGTGAATTACATTTTGCGCCAATATTTTATATACGCTTAACCCAATGTAGTAAGTATTTCGGGATAAAAAAATGTACTTCCTTTCCCGTCAATGCTTTATAAACTTTTAAAACAATGTATAAAGTAATTCGGTTTATAAATGAAATTATTATAACGCCATTATTTTTGCTATGCTCACAAACTATAGTAAGTATTTCGGGATAAAAAATGAACTTCTATTCGCGTCTTTTCTTTATTAACTCTTAACTCAACGCATAAAGTGTTTTTTAATAAAAATTCAACTACCCTTCCCGCCAATAAATTATTAGCGCTTAAAACAACTCAAAAAAACTCAGGAAAAAGTTAACTTACATTCGTAAAAAATTTTATGAACACTAAACCCATTGCATAACGTAAAGTTGGAATTAAAAAAGACTTGGAATTATTAACTTTAAAGTTAACTTACGAACAGCGTAAGTTTTGTCACAGCGCAAACATATGTTAATTCCAGGAAGAACAATGCAGAATCTCCTAAAATGAGAACGAAGGAGACAATTTAAGTTCATTGTAAAAAAAGACATATAATTAAAACTGCACACAGATACAAGTTGCCCATAGATATGTCTTATTTATATATGGTGTTAACAATGGTGTTACGACTAATGGAAATACGCAAATTGATTTACTTATTATAAAGATTTTCTCGTCCGGATTATACCAATATGAATCATTTTTTTCGTTTCATAAAGTTCAGTGGTTTGGTCTTTAATTTAAACTCAATCATAAGGTCATCAAAAACTTAAAACTTTAAATAAATCAATTTCAAAATAGTAGTTTTTAAATAATTATTATTTCTAAAAAACTAATTTTATATTTTACTTAATTTAAACAAGTTTGCCCAAGTACAAAACAAGTTCAATTTTATGAATTTAACAGAAAATTTTTGACAAGTTAGAAGAATCGGTAAAAAATGCTAAAAATCTTCTTTGTTTTATAATTCAATTATTTATGACCAAGACAATTAGATTTGTATTGTTTGTTTATAGCAAAAATGTCAATCTTGAGAATTTTTAATTGTATTTGTGCTATTTCTAAAGAAAACGGAAACATTTACTTAAGTCATTAAACATTTATAAATGATAATCAAAATAAATTTAAAAATTTTTTGAATTTATAGTGTAAAGGTTTTCATAATGATATTGGGTGGTTTTTCAATTTTCAATTGCGATTGAATCTATTTAAGTAATAAATTAATTTTTATTATTTTGAATTTCCATTTTAATTCATCAAATTTAAAAAAACGCCATTGTTGTTCAAATTGGTATAAATCTTTTCTATTATCCACTCAATTGATAAAAACTACATTAGTTACCGGAATACTTTGAAGTGATGTTACATTGTTTTGTTATTAATAAAATTTATTCTAAAATTCGAATTAATCCTAATGTGTTTTCGAGTAGTTAAAATTATAAGAATGACTTTATTCAACATTGAATTGAAAAATAAGATTATAAGTTAATCATTCAATTACGATAAAATTTTTAAGTATTAGAATAAATTTAGATTTTATATATTTTTCACTAGTGGCTAATGGCTATGTCAGTAAATTGCAATCTTGCACCTCTTTTAAATTTGCTACCAGCAAAATATTGTAAAGCTTTTTATCAGTTAATATTAATAGTTTATTAAAAGAATTGAAAAGATTTTAATTGCTATATATTTTATCATTAATAAAAAACTACTATACAATAGTTACTTGAATTTCTTGTAAATTATCAGTAGTTTGATTCACTTTAATTTTTTATACTTTTAAACTTTTATTAGTGATAAAATTATTTTCGAGCTTTCAATATTTTTTATTATAAATTTCTGTATAATATTTTGTTAAAATTTTTTTTATAAGTTATAGAACAACTTAATTTCGTTTTATGAAGACTTTGAACGTTAAAAATTTATTTGCCTTTGAGTGGATTTCTATTCAAATTTAAGATAATTATATTGCTCCCTAAAGAGCGTTCATCCTATTTACAAAAGGTAAGGTGTTTTACACTAGTGCCAATATTATAAACTGAGACTTAAGAAAAAAAATTTTAATGAATAATATTTAATGCTTTACAGTTCCTAAAATTATTTTTGATAAACATTTTAGTTTCCAAAATTAGTTTAACTGTTTATTGTATATTTTTGTAATGTCGGTAAACATCACCGTATTTAAATTATGACGTTTTTTTTATTAAATTATAATGAAGAATTTTTCTTGTTATGTGTTTAGTTACATCACTTAATGTTCAACGATCTTCACTTTTAAAAACAACAGTTTTAGTACATAGTTCGACACCATTCTATCAGAAGATAACACGTATCAGAAAAGTAATCCTTACTTGGATCATAACTGGAATAAATTGGTTTTTTACTGTGAATTAGCCATACATCTCTCATTATAATAAACGCCTCTTACTTCGATATATGATTGCATTGAAACAGGTATGGCATATTATTGATGACAACATAACGTGGTAATTTTCCATTCTTGTCATTAACGCATGCTATATATTACAATTTAATAATGTGCTGCGTATCTTTTTCCAACTCTTAAGCTTTCACTCATTGCAAGGTGTTATATAAATAACGTGTGATTTATATAACAAGTGATAAAACGAAAAAAACATGCGATAACTGAAAACCAAAATTATATTAATTTGTAAAAGTGGTTTGTTGTTATTATTAAGTGGTTTAAAGACATTTTATTTTTAATCGCCGCTTCAATTAGTAGTGATAACGAGAAGACAACAATAAATGTATTGAAAACAGAAAAATCGTATCGTATTGTATAATTGTTTTGCTAATATAAATAACACGACACTAACGAGTACATTTTCAATGAAAACCCGAGAGTAATGGTTATTGTTTCGGCTATTAATACAGTAAATAATGAAATTAATATAATGTGAATCTAAACAGTACAACTATTTTTCTGTTTTGCAGATAAATAATCATCGGAATAAGAATTCGTACGCGAATCACTGACCTTATCGGTGTCATCGGTGGCGAAACTATTCCGGAAGCGTTGCTCCTTTTCGTCATCAAACACATCGTAAAAGGGACTGTCGTTGTCTTAGAAGTTTTGCCCCTTATTGCAAACAACTGGATAATCGTTATACGGGTAGGTTTCGTCATTACTGCTCACTTCTTCGTCAAACACTCACGCTACATGTCATCGTCACACAAATTGTTTTAATTGTCGTAAAAATAAATATCATTAATATTGACATCACATTGTTCTCCACAACTTCTAAAGGCTCAAGGTTACAGCTACTTTATTAACATTAACAAATGATTAAGTCAAATAATTAAGTAAAAGTCGATTAACTGACTAACTGTTCTGTGTTTCACTCAATACTAATACTATGAAAGAGGATTCGTCATAAAATATCTTAACATTGAAATAACTTGTTCGAAACAGTTGTAGCGGATGTTTACCATTTTTCAAACCATTGTCCAACATTTGGTTCGCATTATTGTCGTCATTGTTGTCACAAATTCAAAAAAGACTGTCACTTAAACTGTATAACGGATATATTCAACAATTAATGATGTAAAACGCTATACAGGCTATAAACTAATTGTTGATGATATTTTTGAGCGTAATAAAGAAAAAAATGTTTTTATTTTTGCGAAACGGATTTCGTACTAGTTAAATACAAATAATTTATTATTAAGTAAATGATCTATTGTATTTATGATTCGTTTTTTATATCGTTTATTATTTTCGAGAATAAGATAAATACAAAGCTAATTTATGTTTCTAATAGCAAAATACAGTAAGAAGTCTGAATTTTCGAAAAATATTATTCTAAGTTAGTTTTCCCATTTAATTGACTCATTTAATAAAAATTTTATTAAATAAATGTTGATTAAAAGTAACTTAAGAAAATTTTTATTAAACGTTTGTTTATAATATTAGCGTGTTTATAAATAAAATTAAGTACATTTATAAAGTTATAACTAATTTGTTTATAAACAAAAACTTTTTTAATATTTAATTGTTAAGAATAAAACTTGTTTATTTTTTAAGTGGTAGAACATCGACGCCGAATCTAATTATTAATACGTTTAATTTATGTCTATTAGAGACAAGTTAGATTTTTATTTAGTTTAATTTTAAAACAATAAATAAACTTAAAATATGGCTTTCCAGAATTACATTACATTTACGTTTTCGCTATCATGTGACTAAATATTCTGTAGACAATCAAAATAATTTTAACTCGAAACCATTGTTATTTCGTTATCCAATACAGTACTACACTTATAAAATATTAACAAGAATGAACATTAGTAATGCGCTCACTTTATTATTAAACATAGCTAAATATTTCAATATGTGCAATAGTTGATTGATTTTAAAGCTTTTAACTCGATGAAAATCTACAT